>JAINUT010001517.1:0-114686 GCA_020205555.1 Panax stipuleanatus
TTAGCAAAGTCATCAGATATGAACGAACAAGTAGCACCTGAATTAAATAATACATATGCATTTATACTATTGACCGGAATAATACCTGACACCACATCTTTTGACTGCACAGCATCCTGCACCGTCATGTTGAATGTCCTGGCAGTGGGTTGGATCGCCTGCAATGGTCTGACGATAGGCAAAGTGCTGCTACTGCCACTTCCTCTCCCTCCTGCCGACCCTCCAACTAGCATCTTAGGGCAACTTCGGGCCATGTGATCCTTAGATCCAAATGTGTAGCAAGCTCCCTTCTTTGGGTTCGAGCAATTTGGCGTAATATGGCCTTCCTGACCACAGTTGAAGCATACCCGCTTCCCCTTCAGACACTCTCCAGTGTGATTCTTCCCGCATATAGCACATGCTTCAATCCTTCTTTTCTACTGGTTTCCCTGTTAACTCCCAGCAGAAATGTTGTCATTCCACTTCCTTTTCTGGTTGATAGCCCCGCTACCACCAGCCTTGGTTTCCATCTCATTCTTCTTCTTCTTCAGGTCCTGATTATACTTGGTCACCGCGTCGCTTCCACCTTCAGCGAGGATGGCCTTTTCCAGCACAACTATAAACGTTCTCAGCTGGAACATGGAGACCTTGCTGTAGAGCCAAGGCTTCAATCCTTGCTTAAATCTTCTCGCCTTCCTCTCGTCAGTACTGACTTGGTATGTTGTAAACCTGGCCAACCATTAAACTTTGCGGCGTACTTCCGCACCGTTATCGTTCCCTACTTTAGCTCTAGGAACTGAACCTCCATTTGGTTCTGAGAGCTAATGGGGAAGTACATTTCAAAGAACATCTCTTTGAAATGATCCCATGCGATAACACCTTCTCCTTCCCTAGTCTTATTGGCCTGCCACCAGAAGCTAGCTTTCGACTTCAGCATGAACGTCGCGAAAGCTATCTTCTGGTCCTCACTACTCTATCCACATCGAAGACCTCTCCATTTCCATTATCCAGGTCTGGGCCTCTATCGGGTTCACCTATCCTTGGAATTTTGGCATTCCTACTGCCTTAAACTCTTTAAACGTTGTACCCTGCACTTGCGGTTTATTTGCAAGCGCTCCTGTCAGCAGGTTCACCAATTGCTGAACTGAATTGGGATTCATCCCATCATTGTTGTTGTGGTTGTTGTTATTAGTCGAACCCTTGGGGTGTAGACATGTAGGTCTTCTTCTAGGAGGCATCTTTCTGTTAAAAAATATTCTTATTAGATCCTTTACTCATTTCTTAAATATTCAAATTAACTTAATTCACACTTCAACACATAGCACGCCAAATAACTTCTTTATTTTATTCATTCTTAGTTCTCAAACATAGATTAAATAGCATTTTTGCTATTTATATCATCTTTCCTGAACTGAACAAGTTGTAGAATTACATTATCATCTTATCCCATTATTATCTCAAATTATGGGATTTACATTTATTTATAAAAAAACACATAATTTAAAGACTCTACTATCTAAGCATGTTAAGACGTCGCACAGCCTCTCTACGATCTTCTTCCATTAACCGAAACACCGTTTTGTGATCCACCATGTACCACGGTAAATCTTTAAACTGAACTGGGTAATAGAAGACCAGATCCTGGGCCCTATCTATAGCCGTATGGAAAGCGTATTCTGTCTCCCTCAACTATGTCTTCTTTACTTGAACCTCATCTTCAGCTCGATCTGCACGTTAAGTAGCCCTCAAGCTTATTTCCTCCGCTCTGGCACGCTTTGCTGACTCCCCCTGGATGTCGTTCTTCAGCTTCGCTAGCTCAGCTAGTGCATCGTCTCTTTCACTCTCCACGTGGACTAGATCCCACTTTGCGTTTCCAAGCTCACTGTCCAGCTCTTCAATGGTCTCGTCTCGCTGCTGTATGGTAGTTCGACCCTCGTCCACCAGTTCCTCAAGCTCTTCAACTCTCCCATGAAGTTCCACGTTGCAGTTATAGATCTCCTCGTACATCTCAACGCTAGTCGAGTGAGGTGAAAATTCCTCTTCAGGATCATCCTCCTCTTCTTTTGACTCATCCTCGTCATCTCGGTCAGATACTGGCTCATGCTCTTGACCAGCTATAGTGATCAATGGAGATGGCTCTCTCTGAACCAACTACTCCCAAACGACATGGATATCTCGGGGCTCCTTGTCTCTAGGCATCTGGGGTAACTCCTCCCTAGCCTGACTGGACTCTCCAACGTTTGTCATCCTGACAACAAAGTTTTAAAGTTTAATTATTACGTGATATGGATCGATACTCTTTGCGTACATAAACGTAAACACATAGCACATAAGTTAGTTTATTATCTTTAACCATCATCACTATCTTTTCGATCTCCTACATGGCTACTACCTAAGGTTTCCTCTACCTAAGGTTCATAACCTAAAGCTCTGATACCAACCTGTGACACCCCCAAATCCGGGTACTTCAATTTCACGGGATTTGTTCATCACTATCTAAATAAAATACAACTACTTCCCAATAATAAGGAATGCAAAATAAATTACAGCCTTATAATTAAATAAAGATATTCCTTATAAAAGTATTATAACTTTGCTCAAATATCCCAAGGTTATCTAACCTTAACAAAAATGAATATGTGCAAAAAATAAAACATAACATAATGAAGTCTATTACACATCGTAATCAAAACATAATAAGTCTTCACTTGTTCATCTTACTTTTTCCTTTACTTATTGACGGTGCGTCAACATTCTCGACTTTAGCTGCAATGGTTATTTAATTGCAAGAGTGAACAAATAAAAGCTCACTTGGAATAATAATAATAATAGTGATGACATATATTACATAACTTCAAAAGATTTGAATAACTTTTCTTTTATCAATAATAAAGAATTGCATAATAATTCTTTAATCAAACTTAGAATTCGAATATAAAAATTATCTGAGGGTCATAAGACATTGAACTTTGTCCTAGGTTATAAACATTTTTATTTAAAACCTTTAACTGTCTTTTAGACTATATGGACTTTTAACTCGTACCTAGGGGGATCAGCCCTTCATACCATGTATTGTGCATAAACATCTTAACGCTTTCGTATGGTAATCCCCTATTAAATAGGGTTGTTCATCTCAGTATTTGGTAACAAGTCCGCACCAAAGAAAGTTTGGTTTGGATAAGCTTAAAAGGAAATTTGGAGTTCAACTACCATCAACTAAGGAGTAGTTGAATCGACTTACAATAATCTAGAATAATTCAACAATAAAGAATTATGAAATAACTTATGCTTTAGAATTAAACGTAAAGCATTCGAAAGATAAAATAGACCATACTTGAACAATTAAGTCAAGGTCACTTTAATTAAATCGTGAATTTTAAATAATTACTTGTCCATTGCAAAAATAAAAGGACAGGCACAAATACAATTAAGACTTGAATTTAAAACACTTGCATATAAATCACAAGTTTAGGGATAGTCTACAAGAAAAGGGGCTAATTCCGACGGAATTTTTCGTCGGATATAAGGCATTTCCGTCGATCTTAGGGTTAATTCTGACGGAATATTCCGTCTGCAGTTCCGTCATCATTAATCTCCTCGGCATTAAGTTCGTCAAGATTTTAGTGGGGGATAAATATAATCGACGAGATAATTTCGACGGACAAATCGGTCGAAATTAGGATAAGCCCGACGAAAGTTCTTATAACCGACAGAATATTACGTCGAACATAAATATTATAAATTTGTCCAGATTTAATTCAAGTATTTAAATCCGATGAAAACCACTTATAATCAACGCACTAGTCCGTCGAGATTAGAAAATATAAAATAATTAATTAATTAATGTTCTTAATTCCGACGGATATTACCTCGGTATTAGACTATTTCGTCGAGAATAGCCAAAAAAAAATTTATAGCAGATTTTTGTAATTGTAATTTCCAGGGTTTTAAACCCCAATATATTGTACATGTAACCTGTTCCAGCTCAATCATATATACAATAATATATTCCCAATTCCAAATCACATACGTACCAACAACGTACACTAATATATATCAACAACGTATACATGATGCTAGCTATACCAACAACGTATACAACGCTAATACAAACAACTTATACATGCTAATATATACCTGTTATATCCAATCACATACGCTATAACGTTCCATAACGATTACAAATACATGTTATAACGTTCCCATAGCAATTACAAATATTACCTAATGTTAATTACTAAGATAACAAGTATAAATATCAACTATCCCGTAAAGAATTATAACAAATAATACGCTAACGACGACATTTAGATCACAAACCTGTTTGATTTACAAAACTCGTACAAAACAAACTTAATTTGTAACATGTACAAATGTTCTAGAATATAATGAAAATATACAACTATAAAGTAAACATAAAACTAGCTAGCTAGTAGGAGGATCATCAGACGAGGGTGGGCGACGCTGATGCTCATCGCCATCGCCACCGCCACCCTGCAGATAAGATTAAGGATATAAATTATTAGTCTATATAATATGTGAGAATGAAAAGACTGCTAAATGAAAATAAAATTACATGCAGAATACCTGACTCTCGGGCCGCTCTGGTGGATGAGAATCAGTGACAACGACCCTCCGATCGCCATCTCCACCCTGCAGATAGGATTAAAGATACAAGTCATTAGTCTATATAATATGTGAGAATGAAAAGACTGCTAAATGAAAATAAAATAACATGCAGAATACCTGACTCTCGGACTGCTCACCAAAAGCCTCCACTAGTAGAGTAACCACCATCCGGGGCACCTCACCGCTTAACGCGGTGAACTGCTTGGGCGGTAATCCAGTGCTCTCTACGGTGGCCCCTGCTATAATATCCTGAGCCATCTGGTGAAGTAGTGTATGGGTAGGTAACTGTGGACGTCGAAAAGCCAGATCCGTCCGATATCTCTCCGATACCGCCGCTATAACCCTCTGGAAGAGCGCATCATCTAAGCCAGCACCCGTATCAGATGATCCAACGTGTGCTCTTGGGCGATGGCGCTAGCTAGAGCCTGCGATAGTAGACCAATTTATTACGTAGTATATATAAATTTTATATTATTTTAAAACTTAAGATATAATATATATTACTTCTAGGTAGGGTATACACGGGTATCCTCGGCAGGCCCAACACGCGATACCTGTCGGTACTCGAAGTAGGGGGATCCTGAGACACAACCCATAGTCTCAGCTCCTCGTCCTGAGATAACTCAATCTCAGGCAAAGGAGTGGTGGAATCTAACGCCTCAGGATCTCCCCTAGCAGCCCGCAACTCAGCTAGACGGGCGTTCCGAAGCGACTGAAATTGGTCCTGAAATGTTATTTGTATACGCCAGTTAATTATATTATTTGATTAACATTATAATATTAATAATAACTTCAAATTTAGACTATGTCTTACCTGTATAGTTAAGGCTGCAGGAGACAGTATGGTAGAGTCCTTAGGGGTGTGGATCCTATCCTAGAACTCAGTCATCGTAGGAGGTCGGCACAAGCTCGAGCTCATGGCCTAATAATTAAGATAATTAAAACTGTATTAAGTATGTTACTAACAACTGACTAACTAAATAACAAAATACACAATACTTATCGACTTCACCTCCTCAAAGGACTGTGAGCCAGTCGTGTGTACGACTCGGAGCTGGCTCCTATTTTTCTTCGCTTGCTCCGACTTCTTCTTGAACACCTCATCCTCCCAGTGCCGACACATAGCCTCCCAAGCCTGATACCCCATATTCAAACCCTTGACCATATTCTTCACTTCGTAATAATTTACAGGCAAGGTATTATCTGTGGGTAAAAAATCGCAAATAAGAGCAAGCAAATTGTTGAAACCTCTCTCACTGCAGTTTTCATCATTCTTAAAGTGTAAGAGCTTAGTCACTGCAGATAGCCTGGTGTGCTTGTCATTTCCAGGATATAATGTGACCCCCAATTCATGTAGCATCTTGTAAAAGGCAACAGCTGAATCATTTGGTTCTTGCTGAGCATTGCCTGACACATGCTCGTTATCGGCCCAGTTTATAGTGTTAGGCCCATACGCATCGACCAACATCTCCACAGCATCATAGTTATCAACAATTGAATCCCTCACCTCAGCTGCTTGGTCTACATTATTTGAAAGTTCCCTCAACTCAGTTAATTCCCCGTGATGAATCCATAGGGTGTACCCATCCACAAATCCACGGAAAAATAAGTCAAATCTAATCTCGTCGGCTTTCTTCCAGATAAGATTTTTACATTTGACACACGGACATTGCATTTTTTCGTTCGGATCCTCAGCATGTTCTATTGCTTTGTTCAAAAAGTTAGACACCCCATCACGAAAAGCTGGCAATAATCCCCTCCCATCAATGGGTATCCTATGGTACATCCAACTCCGGTCGGCTGACATATTGATGCTGCATGTACATAAGATGCATTTAGTACAGTTTTTTTGGATACTGTAACTGTGGTCCATGCATGAATTATATTTTTCGACAGCATATCTCCTCTATAGGACAGGGGTAATTCAGGCTTCTATCCCGTTCCTGGATGCGTCTATTCACTAGTGCTAACACATTAAGCACGTTTCTACTGTTTTAAGAAAATTTCGGCAACACCTCCCCATGGTCTCCAAGTACACAAAATAGATTAAGATAACTTATTCTAAGTATGTACTCGAAGAACATGTAGAGATAACAACCGAAAAATCCTCAAAACTACAAAAACATGCTGTTTCGTATTGGCACCGGCCTAAGTGAAAGACATAACATCCAGTAACAGTCCCAAACTGGGGACTATTCGACATTCACTTCTACTGAGTGAATGTCAAACGGGTTTCTAAGTTGACACCTCCAAAGCATGTCTTCATCAAGTTTAATACTAAGCAAGTACTACTTAGTATTTTATTTTATTTATCTTATTTTAATTTCATTTTATTTTCAATTAATTTACTTTGGTTGTAGAATACTAAGCAAGTACTACTTAGTATTTTATTTTATTTATTTTTATATTATATTATATTATAGTATAGTATACTAAGCAAGTACTACTTAGTATTTTTATATTATATTATATTATATTATATTATATTATAATATATTATGTTATATTATAGTATAGTATAGTATATTACTTTGGTTGTAGAATACTAAGCAAGTACTACTTAGTATTTTATTTTTATATTATATTATATTATATTATACGACACCGTATTTTATATTATTTTATTTATTTTTATATTATATTATATTATATTATAATATAATATAATTCTATTTTTTTTTATTTTATTTTTTATTTTATTTTATTTTATTTTATTCTATTTTGCTTTATTTTATTTTATTTTATTTTATTTTATTCTATTTTATTTTATTTTATTATATTTTATTCTATTTAATTCTATTTTATTTTATTTTATTTCATATTATTTAATTTAATTTAATTTAATTTAATTCTATTTCATTTAATTTAATTTAATTCTATTTAATTCTATTCAATTTTATTTTATTTAATTTAATTTTATTTTATTTAATTATATTTAATTCTATTATATTATCATATATTATATTATGTAAAACTAATTAAATGCTAATTAAATAATGTTATTGAAATGGGTCCCACAAATATTGCAATTGAACATTTCTGACAAAAATTCCGTCAAAAATTTTGTCCGAAATAACAAATATATACTCAACAAACATATATACAATGCCAAATATATACAATGAAATAGGACACTTCAGCAAAAAAAATTACAAAACATGCCTTGAACCAAATTTCAGCCAGAAAAAAATTACAGAACTATAAACCCAATTTCAATTTCAATATACAATAACAAAAATATAAAATATCAGATTTCAATTTCAATATACAATAATAACAAAAATAAACCCAATTTCAGATTTCAATTTCAACAATAAACAAATCCCAATTTCAGATTCCAATTTCAACAATGTCAATTTTTTTCAGACTCAAATTAATACTTACAGTGGGCTATAGTGGGCTGCAGTGGAGGGCAGCGACGGCAGGGAGGAGAAGAGCAGGGCGGCGCCGGCAGGGAGGAGAGAAGCGGCGGCGGCGCCGGCGGGGAGTAGAGGAGCAGTGGCGGCGTGACAGTGGAGGGAGGACGGCAGTGGAGGGGAGGTGGAGGCCTGTGACATCCTGAATTTTTAAGAATTTATAAATGAGAATTTAATAAATAAAATTCTTATTTATGAGATATTTTGAGTGTGAATATATGTATACGTGCCATATATTTTGAAATATGTGAATCGATGTGAAGAGAATGTTGTATATTAATTTTAATATATATTGATTAAATCAATAATTTAATTGAATTATTTATTGGGTTAAATAAATAATAATGTGATTATTATGAAGTAATATAATTAAGTGTAATATATTAATTAAATAAATATTTAATATTTTATTTAATTGATGTAACGATTTTATGTTATAGTTCTAATTTAATTGAGATAATTAAATTAGATGAGTTATATGATGAGTGTTACATGAAATTATAATTAGCAAGTAACTATAATTATGTGACAATTTTATATGATTATTTGATGTTAGACTTTTAATTAATTAAAATGTAACATTAAGATTATGTGTTAAAAGAATTAAAAGAGTTAAAACCGTTTTCCTAATCAAGGCCTTACTTTGTTTTAAATCTGTTCTGCCAAACGGGGCCTTAACTATTAAAAACATGTTTTAAAAAAATGTTGTTTTTACCAAACAAGGCTTTAAAGCTTTTGATTTTTAAAAAAAAATTGTAACTTGTGTCTTTATTAGGGGAGTTAGTATATACATAAATATAGTATAACTTAAATGTTATGTATATATGTTATATGTATATTATATCTATAGTATTATAATATACGTTAGTTTAGAAGTTAAAAGAGTTAGAGAAAATAGACATTGTTAGAAGAAGAAAAAAAAGAAATATAGAGAAAGAGAAGTGAAAACACAGAGAAAAGATAGAGAGAAAAGAGAAGAATGGAGAAGATGAAGTTTGAGAGAGTCAAACACACCACCATCTTCATCTTGTTCTTCTAAGCAAAGCAAGGTTATAATCTCAATTCTTGTTTTTAAATATATTTTTATGATTCTTCATAAGTATTAGTTCTCTGTGTTTGTGAGTTAACGAGAAATTTGTATAACCATGAATTGAATATATAAGTTGTGTTCATATAAGTGAATTGTATGCTATGTACGATTTTCAGAAATCAAAATTTGTTATAAAATAAGTTTTTATGAAGAATTTGTGTTCTTAAGAAAATTTTCATATTTTGGTTAAGTTTAGAATGAAAAATTTATAATTACTTATGTGATATATGTATATTTAGATTTTTGTATGATACTATCTTCAATAATAAAAATAATGCATGAATTTCTTAAGAAATTAATTTACAGTGAATGGTTTTGTAAAATATATGAGTTTTATGAAAATATCAAACTTTGATTTCTAAATCTTTTGATTCTTGTTGTTTAGATGGTTTTCGAGTTTAGAAACATGTTATATGCGTGTATTGTTTCAAGTATGTACTATACACTGTTTCAATAGCTTGTAATTGTTGTTTGTTGGCATGAGTGGGTTAAACAGTGCCGTTTTTGCTCTGTTTCTGTCCGCATGCTGGTGCAACTGTGCAGGCAGCAAGGGCAGAAGCAGCACAGCTGCGCCGCTGGGTTTCCTCATGTTTGACACCTGGGCAGCTGCGCCGGTGTCAAGGCAAAGTGTGGCGCAGCTGCGCCAGTACCTGAGTAGAGGCAGAAAACTTAAAGTATTTGTATAGTTTTAAAACCTAAGTTGATTTGGTTATGTGTTAACATGAACCAAGATTTGCAATAAGATATTATGAGTATGTATTTGGCGATTTCAAAATAAAAAAGGAAGAAAGTGGTGAAAACCTTAAATTGTTATTAGTTAATTCATTTTAATCGAGTTAAAGGTTTAACTTATGCTGTATATTGTTTGGTTATAATTTAGTGAATATTATATGCAATTATAGTTTGGATAATTATAATTAGAGTAAAGATTTATATTAATCTATAACTTGTTAATATATAATGAGAGTTAGTGAATTATTTATGTAATTATAATTTAATTGATTTATATTTAATTATAATTTGGGATAATTATGATTAAGTCGAATGTGTAATTTAAATTATAATTTATTTAATTATAGTTTAATAAATGCATGATTAATTATAAATTGTAATTTGTTTAATTATGCATGATGTAGATTAATTAATAGTTATAATTTGTTAAATTATAATTTGATTAACATAAGATGTAATTTGATTAGTTATAATTAAACTGGATATTTAAATTATAATTTGTTTAATTATAATTTAATAGGAGTATGTGATTATTAACTTATTAGCTAAAGAGGAATAAGTTAACCTAAAGTGGATAACTAACGATGAGGATTAGCTATGTTATAATTAACTGATATTGTTAATTATACATATGATTTGACAGCAAGTGTTAAACGAGTAAATAGAAGAGAATTAGAAAGTATAAAGTAGTATTTACTTATACGTTTTATAAGCGTTGCTAGGTGACTAATAATTGATGTGTATGGTAATACGTTATGTAGGATCATGAAGCAGATTATATTAAGCTGTTTTTCGGTATTTGGTAATCTACGAGCCAGGCAAGTCTTTCGGTTCTTATTTTCTATGTGAACTTGATGATATTATGAACTGTTTTAAATTATTTTGCAAAGAGCATGATATGTTATATATGTCGTAAACATGAATGTTAAAGTCAATTTATGACTACATTGATTGATTAAAGAATGTTGATTGAGTAAGGAACTCAATCTTTATATTTGCTTTGTGAATTGAAGCATGTATGCCATGTTACTTTTATTATTATGAGATGTATGTTGAGCATGTTATTATGTGCTATGTGATGCATGAAAACTGTTAGAACTTGTTGAGCTGTCGAGCTCACTCTTACAAATACCCATTTTTGCAGGTCAAGAATGCAAAGTAATAATATGTGCTAGTTAAACTTTAATTGAGATCAATAGCAATGCGAGGAATTATTTATTCTAGATGAGTAATGTAATTGTTTTAAATGTAACATGATTGATAAATTGTAAGTTGAGCTATCCGATGTATATGGATATTGCTTTATGATGTAAGACTTGTATAGTAATTTTATTGTAACGATTCATGATGTAGATTTGAATCGAAGAGATGTTATGTAAAGGTTGAGATTCAGGGCAATAAAGAAAGGGTTATATAAAAGTTTTAATTATTCCGCATTTTTAGTGATTTTAATATCGAATCATGATGTAAAGTTAGAATAAAGTTGTATTGTTAACGATCGAGAATTGAAATTATATTGTACGAATTTTGGGGTCATTACAGTTGGTATCAAAGCTGTAGGTTATACACCATAGGTAAGAGTATCTTAGGTTATGACCTTAGAGAATGAGAAGTTAAGTTAAGTTACGTATAATGAAAAAGTGATTCTTTTCACATACGTAGATGTATAGGATGAGTTAAGTCCTAGAAATGTTATAAGAAGAAGATTAGAATAACGAGGAATAAAACTCGAATAAAATATTGAACTATATGAATGAATTAAAAATTCTTAAAGGAAGAGTTGTTTAATAAACAAGAAGATTCAAAGAAGAATCTTGAAGAGATATGAAGATGAGAATCAGGAGTTGCCTAACTCTAATAATCAAGATGACGAATAACGATGAATAGACGAAGTCTATAATATTAAAAGCGTAAAGGAAATCATGATATGACATGATGATAGGTAAAGATAAGAAGTTTTAGAACAAAACGATAATGAGATATGAAAGAATCATAAGGGAGATGATTATAGAAAAAGGTCACGGCGCGATCTTTTAAAGTTAAAAGACAGTTGGTCTGTAATGATTGAATAGTTATAGTTTGAGACTATAACGAGAATGTACTATGTTATGGTACGAGATTAACTCACGAGGAGTTATAAATGATGAGATACAGGAAATCTGTATCGAGTATAGAGCGAGAAGTTAAGAAGAAGATATAGTTAAGTGGGATTTCAACTGAGGACTCATGTGGTGACTGAGTTGTACAAATCTTTGTATGGGCAGGATTTTGTGCTTACACTTGGCTTATCATATTGATAATCATTGGAAGGTTGGTGTCACGCTATCGATATATATATGACGAAGAGGTGATTCTTTTCTCATATTATATTTGATAGTTAGAGTCAATAGAGATTAGATTAGAGGATATTAAGATTACATTAGATGATCTTAAGGTTAGGCGAGTTCTTAAAACTCATACTTATGGTAAAATCGTGACTCATAATCGTATGTATGTTTTGAACCCCTAAGCATATGGACAGTCTCTAATAAGTTCTTTAACTACGTATTGCTAGGACAAGTTCTTAAACTCATATTATTGTGACAAGTTCCTGAACTTCCAAAGTGTGATAAGTTTGATGAACTATACTGGGTATAGAAAAGTTATGGTGTAGGAAGCATTGATGTTGTTTAAGGTTGATAGAATGATTAAGTAATGATGGAGTAAAGACTTAATTGATGGAGAAAGTTTTATATTCTACATCTCCTGGCTTTGCTAGATTTTTGAAATTTATTGACTTCGTGCTGATGTTGCACTTCTGTTTTCTTGAAAAATATTGGATCGAATGATGTAACCAATGAATTTTTAAAAATAGTGCTATTATTCACATGTCTATGCTAATTGCTTTAGCTAGACAAAATTGATTTTAAATCTTCAAAATGTATTTTATATGCATCATTTGATATGGTGTAAAAACAATAATCGAGGAAGTTATTAATGCAGTTAAACCTAGTGTTGGATGTGATCGTATGATCGTTAGCCACTATGGTATGATGTAGTATGACGACGTTATGTAATGATGAAATCCTTAACGTACCATTACTACGGTACGGTATCAGGGTATTATGAAAAGATTTACTTGTTATTTTTAGTTTCCTTAAACTATATATAAAAAACATTTTAAATAAATAAATAAATTATTATTTTGTTGAGTAAAAATATGTATATATATATATTTCTATTGATGTCCGAACCGTTGCTAGAAGTCTATGCTACTTGATTCAGTAAGACAAATTTTGAAAGATGTTTATGAAATTCGAGCGTTCTTGGTCAAACTATGCCAAACTAAATTATTTTGGTGTGGATTCAGATGTTAAGAAGCTGAGGTGAACAACCCTATAAAAGGGGACATGTTATCGAAGACTATAGTTTCGAGTGTAACGCATATAGTCGTTACGATGTACTACATTTGGGCCCGACGTAGGGGTACGATAGGCTGGCCACCTAGAGTACCGATGTGGTTTATAGTGTGAAGTACCGGAGGTGAAGCACTGTTAAACCTAAAAAAAATAAAGTTCAAGGTCTTGCGACCACTCAGCATGATTTGGAATCTTTTAAATTCTTGAGTTATTTATATCGCTTTCCAATTATTGAGTAATTGTGAAAAATTCTTATTATTCTAAAAGAAGTAGTTGTTGAATGCCTTAATCCAGTGAGTAGAGATTAACGTAAAATCTATTTTGATAGAATGATATATATAGATTGAAAGATTAAAATTTTGAGGACGAAATTCTTAGAAGAAAGGGTGAATGTGATAACCCGAACAATTATAGATGGTGAATTATGTAGTATATTAATTCTACGAGTAGAATATATGGTAATGATCCTTAGTAAGGGAATGAACGAGTTAAAGAAAATATATAATATTTTATATACGATTGTGTTTGATTGAAGGTTATGTAATAAAACCTAAACCTTGTTGAAGAGGTGAATGGAGTAAGATATATGTATAATATATATGTAAAACTTTTTGTAAGTTAACATGTTGAAGTTATTCAACAATAATTATGAAGAGATTTTGTGAGAAGAGAGTAAGGGAGGTTTTCGTTGATTCCGAGGACGGAATCCTTCTAAGGAGGGAAGGATGTGACATCCCGAATTTTTAAGAATTTATAAATGAGAATTTAATAAATAAAATTCGTATTTATGAGATGTTTTGAGTGTGAATATATGTATACGTGTCATATATTATGAAATATGTGAATTGATGTGAAGAGAATGTTATATATTAATTTTAATATATATTGATTAAATCAATAATTTAATTGAATTATTTATTGGGTTAAATAAATAATTATGTGATTATTATGGAGTAATATAAGTGTAATATATTAATTAAATAAATATTTAATATTTTATTTAATTGATGTAACGATTTTATGTTATAGTTCTAATTTAATTGAGTTAATTAAATTAGATGAGTTATATGATGAGTGTTACATGAAATTATAATTAGCAAGTAACTATAATTATGTGATAATTTTATGTGATTAATTGATGTTAGACTTTTAATTAATTAAAATGTAACATTAAGATTATGTGTTAAAAGAATTAAAAGAGTTAAAATCGTTTTCATAATCAAGGCCTTACTTTGTTTTAAATTTGTTCTGCCAAACGGGGCCTTAACTATTAAAAACCTGTTTTTAAAAAAAATGTTGTTTTTACCAAACAAGGCCTTAAGGCTTTTGGTTTTAAAAAAAAAATTTGTAACTTGTGTCTTTATTAGGGGAGTTAGTATATACATAAATATAGTGTAAGTTACATGTTATGTATATATGTTATATGTATACTATATCTATAGTATTATAATATACGTTAGTTTAGAAGTTAGAAGAGTTAGAGAAAATAGACAGTGTTAGAAACAAAAAAAAAAGAAATATAGAGAAAGAGAAGAGAAAACACAGAGAAAAGATAGAGAGAAATGAGAAGGAGGGGGAAAGAAGAAAGAGAAAGATGAAGTTTGAGAGAGTCAAACACACCACCATCTTCATCTTGTTCTTCTAAGCAAAGCAAGGTTATAATCTCAATTCTTGTTTTTAAATATATTTTTATGATTCTTCATAAGTTAATACTTATGAATTGAATATATAAGTTGTGTTCATATAAGTGAATTGTATGCTATGTAAGATTTTCAGAAATCAAAATTTGTTATAAAACAAGTTTTTATGAAGAATTTGTGTTCTTAAGAAATTTTTCATATTTTGGTTGAGTTTAGAATGAAAAATTTATAATTACTTATGTGATATATGCATATTTAGATTTTTGTATGATACTATCTTCAATAATGAAAAGAATGCATTAATTTCTTAAGAAATTATTTTACAGTGAATGGCTTTGTAAAATATATGAATTTTATGAAAATATCAAAATTTAATTTCTAACACTTTTGATTCTTGTTGTTTAGATGGTTTTCGTGTTTAGAAACATGTTATATGTGTGTATTGTTTCAAGTATGTACTATACACTGTTTCAGTAGCTTGTAATTGTCGTTTGTTGGCATGTGTGGCTTAAACAGTGTCGTTGCTGCTATGTTTTTGTCCGCGTGCTGGCGCAGCTGCGCAGGCAGCAAGGGTAGAAGCAGCGCAGCTGCGCCGCTGGGTTTCCTCATGTTTGACAGCTGCGCAGCTGCGCCGGTGTCAAGGCAAAGTGTGGCGCAATTGCGCCAGTACCTGAGCAGAGGCAGAAAACTTAAAGTATTTGTACAGTTTTAAAACCTAAATTGATTTGGTTATGTGTTAACATAAACCAAGATTTGCAATAAGATATTATGAGTATGTATTTGGCGATTTCAAAATAAAAAAGGAAGAAGGTGGTGAAAACCTTAAATTGTTATTAGTTAATTCATTTTAATCGAGTTAAAGGTTTAATTTAAGCTGTATATTGTTTGGTTATAATTTAGTAAATATGATATGCAATTATAGTTTGGATAATTATAATTAGAGTAAAGATTTATATTAATCTATAACTTGTTAAATTATAATGAAGGTTAGTGGATTATTTGTGTAATTATAATTTAATTGATTTATATGTAATTATAATTTGGGATAATTATGATTAAGATGAATGTGTAATTTAAATTATAATTTATTTAATTATAGTTTAATAAATGCATGATTAATTATAAATTGTAGTTTATTTAATTATGCATGATGTAGATTAATTAATAATTATAATTTGTTAAATTATAATTTGATTAACATAAAATGTAATTTGATTAGTTATAATTAAAGTGGATGTTTAAATTATAATTTATTTAATTATAATTTAACAGGAGTATATAATTATTAACTTATTAGTTAAAGAGGAATGAGTTAACCTAA
Source organism: Panax stipuleanatus (assembly GCA_020205555.1). Lineage (NCBI taxonomy): Eukaryota > Viridiplantae > Streptophyta > Magnoliopsida > Apiales > Araliaceae > Panax > Panax stipuleanatus. The sequence continues at coordinate 16,206 of JAINUT010001517.1, forward strand.
AGTGGATAACTAACGATGAGGATTAGCTATGTGATAATTAACTGATATTGTTAATTATACATATGATTTGACAGCGAGTGTCAAACGAGTAAATAGATGAGAATTAGAAAGTATAAAGTAGTATTTACTTAGACGTTTGATAAGCGTTGCTAGCTGACTAATAATTGATGCGTATGGTAATACGTTATGTAGGATCATGAAGCAGATTATATTAAGCTGCTTTTCGGTATTTGGTAATCTACGAGCCAGGCAAGTCTTTCGGTTCCTATTTTCTATGTGAACTTGATGATATTATGAACGATTTTAAATTATTTTGCAAAGAGCATGATATGTTATATATGTTATAAACATGAATGTTAAAGTCAATTTATAACTACATTGATTGATTAAAGAATGTTGATTGAGTAAGGAACTCAATCTTTATATTTTTGCTATGTTAATTGAAGCATGTATGCCATGTTACTTTAATTATTATGAGATGTATATTGAGCATGTTAGTATGTGCTATGTGATGCATGAAAACTGTTAGAACTTGCTGAGCTGTCGAGCTCACTCTTGCAAATAACCATTTTTGTAGGTCAAGAATGCAAAGTAATGATATGTGCTAGTTAAACCTTAATTGAGATCAATAGCGATACGAGAAATTATTTATTCTAGATGAGTAATGTAATTGTTTTAAATGTAACATGATTGATAAATTGTAAGTTGAGCTATCTGATGTATATGGATATTGTTTCATGATGTAAGACTTGTATAGTCATTTTGTTGTAAGGATTCATGATATAGATTTGAATCAAAGAAATGTTATGTAAAGGTTGAGATTCAGGGCAATAAAGAAAGGGTTATATAAAAGTTTTAATTATTCCGCATTTTTAGTGATTTTAATATCGAATCATGATGTAAAGTTAGAATAAAGTTGTATTGTTAACGATCGAGAAGGGGAATTATCTTGTACGAATTTTGGGGTCGTTACAAGGCCGGTGGCAATGGTGGGGTGGCCGGAGGATCGGAGCCGGCGAGGGAGTGAGATAGTGAGAGTGAGGGAGTGAGAGAGTGAGAGAGAAAAAAAAAGAGAGTGAGAAAAATAAAAGAAGGCAGTGGAGAAGACGGTCCGAAAACTAGGTTTTAATTGTTGGTTTCGACGGAATTTCCGTCGAGGGTAGTCCCCTCGAAATTATGGTAATACCGACGGATAGTTCTGTCGAACATAACTAAACTCCCTCGGAATTAAGCTTCGCGCGGGCGGGAAAGTTGACGCCAAGGATAGCTCAATATTTTCGACGGAATTCCGTCGGCATTACTAACATCCGTCGAAGTTAATTCTTTTTACCGAGGGACATATAATTGACGGTTGAGTCCGTCGAAAATAGATTAAATTTGAGGGAATATATTCCGTCGAGGATAAGTCTGTCGGAATTAGACTCATTTCTTGTAGTGAGAACTTGCCTCAAGCGCAAGCTACAAGTTATACTCACGTTCCTTAATTAATCCTACATATATGTAATTAACAATAATAATATAATTAGTTATCATATAACTAATTCACATAACTTAGTTAACCCATCTAGGTTACTCATTCCCTTTAAATTAGTAAGTTTAATAATTTATTATCACATCACATAATCACATCACATGTTCATATAATTTAATCAAACTTAAATTACGTATTCATATTAATTAAATTATAAATAAACAAATTATAATTTAAATTAAACATTCACTTTAATTAGAATTAATTAAATTATAATTATATTTTTATATTAATTAAATTATAATTTAAATTAAACATTAACTTTAAATAAAATTAATCAACCTACATTATGCATTTATATTAATTAAATTATATCTTAACAAATTATAATTTCAATTAAACATTTACTTTAATTAAAATTTATCAAATTATAATTACATATTATATCCTGACAATATAATTCATTACTGTCCATTTAGTATTTTATTTTTATTAACACGCTTTATAAATTATTACATCATTAATCTCATAAAATTTTACATTTTAAAAAATGGCGTTCTGCCCAATCTGCAAGACCAGCGCGGTCGCGCTCCAATTATCCTTGGGAGCGGCCGCGCCACTATTCAGACAGGTCTGACAGTGTCGCGAACTTTGCCGAGAAAAAGCAAATTTGGCTTATTTCTTCACACCAAATTCCAAATTTAACCAACATTTTGCATATTACACTTTATAGAAAACATAATTTTAAGCTTCTAACATGTTTTAACATATATAATCATCATAACACATAATCAAAACTTTTAATTTTATAAATTTTGGAGAAAAAACCATTTTTCAGTGTTCTTGATAAAATTGAACACTTTAAGTTTATTTCTAAATCAAAATACACAATTCAAACCATATTGAATTTGTTTATTGACATATTAACATAATCTAAAATCAATTTGTACAATAATATACAATCAAACATAAATTTTGATTTTAAAGAAACCAATTATCAAAACTAATTCTTCATGTTCATCATGCTTACATGATTTAAACAACTAAATTATGCATACAATTCATATATAAGCATGTTATGAACACAATTTATACATATAACTCATGTTTATATAATTTTCATAAAAACTCATCTTTATAGAGAACAAAACTTAAAGAATGTCAAACATAATTTTAACAACTATAAAATTAGAAATTATACCCTTTGCTAATTAAAGTGAAGAAGAAGATGATGATGGTTGTTTTGGTTTAGCAAGGATTTCTTTCCCTCTAACTTTTCTCTGTATTTTTCTCTTCTTCTAACACTGACTAACTTATTTTGTTTTCTAATTCTAACTTAACGTAGTTTAGAAAATATAACTGTTATAATACTTAATACATTTAATTATATAGTAACTAACAATTAATATATCCGTTATAATATTTTGAATTTAAAAGCCATATGGCTTGTTTGGCAAAAATCCATTTTTTTAAAAAACTAGTTTTTTAATAGTTAAGACCATGTTTTGTAAAAACTCTTTAAAATAAGTGCAAGGGCCTTGTTTGGCAAAACTCTTTAAAAACAGTTTTAAGAGCCTTGTTTGGTAAAACTAATTTAAAAACCCTTTTAATTCTTTTAACACATATTTTCAATGTTACACTTTAATTAATTAAATCTTAACATTCTAATTTAATTAATTTAAAGCTAACATCAATTAACCAAATAATTTTGTCATATAACAATTAGAATTACTCGCTAATCATAATCTCATGTAACAATTTCCACATACAATTCATATAATTAATTTTCTCAATTAAATTAGAAATATACCATAAAATTGCTTACACAATAATTAATATTAAATATTCATTTAATATATTGCACTTAATTAAATTACTCCACAACAATCACATAAATTATTTACTTAACTCAATAAATAAATCAGTTAAAATATTTATTTAATTCAATAAATATTAAAATTCATATACAAAATTCTAATTCGTTACACTCTTTGCTTTTGATGCCTTTTGACTTCCCATTACTGGACTGCAGACTGCTAATTGACTTTGGACACGGATTGGTCTTGTTGCTATATCATTTAAGAACAGGGACCAATCTGAGCAGCTTTAGTTGAATATCCACATTTTCCTGTACGTATAATTTTTAATGTGTGAGCTCATCTGCATTCACAAGTGACTTACTACTAAACTAAGTTTAGAACATTATTTGTGCCTAGGACCAGACTCAAAGTGTTAGCTTTAGGGTATAGCATGAGAACCTGCTCTAATACCAATTGTTAGTTCCTAGAGGGCACACAGTAGATCTAGAAGGCGGGTTGAATAGATTCTTTTTAATTTCAAACATCTTTTCCATTTATTTTATATTGCTAAGTAATTAGCATATGACAAACATAAGAATCATTTCAAGCACAGTGGAATAAGTTAAAGATCCCCTTCATAGATATCTTGTTAACCATTGTTCTAGAGTTAGTTTAGTTCTAAGTGATTATTACAGTTATAGCAGTTATAGGTACATAAGGTAAATGACTTAAAGTAAATGACACAAGGATTGTAAGTGGTTTAGAGACTCAAGCTCCTAATCTACTCTTCTGCTTCAACAAACAGGGATTCCACTAAGGAAAGGGTAACTCTTGAATCACAAAGATTCCTTCAAGGCCAGCAGCCTTGGTACTTTATTTCACTAAAAATTCTTCAAGTCCAGCAGACTTGGAATCTGTTGTACCCTCTGGTACAGCAAGTCCAATAGACTTGACTTTCTTGGTGATGATGTTTTTTGTGCTGAGCTGCTAAAATGACTTGAAGCTTGTTCATCCTTTGGTACTTAGCAGCTTGGTGTGGTCCTCCTTAGATTCTGCATCGAGACTGGATCACCTTTGATGGACTGCTAAGTTGCTTATTAAGCTCGACGACCTTAAGTACTTAGCAGTCTCTCATTCTTCCTTTGTGCAGCTGATCTTGGGGTTGATGTTTGTGTTCATCTGATTTCATCTTTACACACTTTCAACACTTAGGGTATGATAAGTCTTTGCACTTCTGATAGACTCCTTCTGGTACTTAGCATCCCTTGAACATTGATTGATTGGATTGCAGATTTGATTCTGCATTCACTTCTTTTTAGCTCTGGTTGTTCATGGTGAATCGTTGAGTGGCCCTTCGGATCTTCTTTCTAGTTAGCCACTCTTCTATTTATCTTTTTGGCCTTCTCGACTCTCATCTCAGATGCCAATCTGTTAGGCATTTCCTTTGGTGTTGAGTGAATCCTTCATCAGTTGAAGCTCTTCTTCAGATCTGCTTCACTTTTACTCTGGTAGTCTCACTGCCACTGAGACATATTCTGTTAAGCTTTGTAGAATTCGTAGAGTTAACAACTCAATAACTCTTGCATCTTTGAAGCTTTAGCTGTTATATACTCTTCCATAAGTTTCCCGTTGGAATATAGCCGTTGGAAGCTATTTGAATTGCTTCACAGATCCTGAGTTCTTTGGTGCAGACTGCTGATTTGACGTGACAGCCCCTTTTTGACTTTACTGACACAACAATCTACTATTCCACCTACCACATCAGAGATATCACTTTCAAGTGTCAGGCTGGTAGTCACCTTTATTTCTCATTTCTGATTCCTCGATTAGAATCTCAGGAGTTGTCCTTCTGCATCGATACTCTCAATCAGCAAAGTTCGAATGTCAGTCTTCATATTGAGACTTTGCCAAGGTTTCAACAATCAAATGACAGAACTCCACGATTCTGATGCAGATGACCATGAACTTGATCGTAGTTTGTTTATTAAATGTTGCTCGTTGACTGGTTGAGACAACACTATGATTCTGAGAGTGTTCTTTGGATTGACAATGTAGAACCTCTCTTCCTTCAATCATGCAGTACTTCAATACTTTTGCTTTCTTTGACTTGCATTAGAAGCCTACAACTTGTTAGAATGCTTTGGCCCTTCTGGATTGCAAGACTCTTCTGATTAGTCATGCTCAGCTCTCTCTATATTTTGCCCTGTGATCTCCCGTTCACTTTACATGATGAGGCTGAGACATTGACAATCCTTTTCGTCTGATCTATAGGTTGGCTAGTTCCACTGTATGTGCTTCATCAGATCTTGCAGCTCATCAGGCAAGCGGCACGATTATGGTTATACCCAAGATCATTGTCATCTATTGGTTTGACAGATACTGCATTGCTGACTTCCTCTAGTCAGGCACTTCAATTATTATCTTTTAATACTTGCTTGTGGAAGACTTCTTCTGAATGGCTTCACTTCTCAATCAGTTTAGCTGATAAAGTTGGTTCTTCGATCTTCTGATTGCTTGCAGGCCATTAGGTGAGTGCTCTCTGGCTTTCTTCTGTAATATTGCATCTTTACTGCTCTGACCAGAGGCTACATTCTTTGGATACTTTGGGAATGCTTATTTGATGAGAATCGTATTGTCTTTACGATTCTTCCTTGGCGTTGTGAGCATTTGATAGACTTTGTCAAAGCCTTTGTTCTGCAGACTACATTCTTGCTTTGGTTCTGCAGACACAATGACTTCGAGAACAGATCATATGACAGACTACGATTTCTGCCTTAACACTTGCTGTCCCTTGACTGATCTAGCCCTACTACGATTTATGCCTCTGATATGATCAGTAGACTCCATGACTTCAAGTGTGGCCTACGATTCTTGACTTGGCTTCTGCAGGCGCTCGGACAGCGCTTAGACAGGCTGTCTCCATGACTCTGAATCTTAACTTTCTCGAAAGACTACAGCTTCGAGAAAGTCCTTCTCGACACACCACGATCCTGCCTTGTCTCTCCTGGAAGACCACAAACTTCGAGAGCTGCTATTCTTATAGACTACGATTCTGCCTTTATAGTCTCCGAGTCTTCTTTGTTTCTCATGGCAGACTACGAACTTCAAGAGCTACTATCCTTATAGAATACGATTCTGTCTTGATAGTCTCCGAGTCTTCCTTGTCTCTCCTGGCAGACTACGAAAGCAGGTGTAGTGCTCGGTTGTAATACCCGATAATTTCCATATATTATTAAATAAAAATATTAAATGGGAATGAGTAATTATTTAAATATAAATAATTTTGTGTTATGAGATGAGTTAACTCAATTATATTAAATTGCATAATTATGATAATTGAGAAAATATTGAGTTTGCTATAAACTCGTTGAATGCCTTGTGTGGCACAGTGATGAGAAATATTAATGATTATATTAATTAACGAATGAATTATTAAGTGAACGATTAATCTATATTAATAGTTAATATAATAATGGTATATTAAATTATTATTATTGCGAGTGATAGCATGATAATAAGTATATTGTTTATAAATATAATAAGATTTATATTTATTTAATTTGATAATTAATCATATAAATGTTAATTAATTGTTATGGAAATTAATAATTACATTAATTGATGAGGAATGGATTAATTAACATTATTGTTAATTAATCAATAAGATGAATAATTTATTTATTTGACATTATGAATAATAAAAACAAATAAGTAAGTTATTAATTTAATAAGATTATATTGATTGTTATGTTCAAGTATCTTATCCTTGTGTTTATTTTATTCAAGGAACGTTGTAAGCAAGTTCCTAACCTTACTCTTTATTGAGCGTTTATTAAGCTTGTGCTATTATTGTCGTACAAGTAAACTTTTGGAAATTGCGATTCATGTATTATAACTATACGCTTCTTAGATAAGATAAAAGTCGATTTATATTTCTCGAACTTTAAATCTTGAGATTGAACTTATAATTGTTGTGATATATGCCATTTGATTTGGCTAGACTTATATTGTTAAAAAGCGACCCAAACCAATTGATTGGTGCGGGATCTTGTGTTTGACTGAGATGAACAACCTTCTTTGAAGGAAAATTATATTTGTCGGGAGACTGACGTGTGCACTTTAGTACGATTGAACGATATGCATACCGTAGGGTACTTTAGGATGATCTCCTGTTGTACTTGTTTTGGATTATCAGTATATTACTATTAATGCTAGTAGAAGTTCATAGTCCTTAGTGACTGCTCAGTATTCAGTTAACTTGAAATCTTAAATTGATTAAATCATATTGATATTATTCTGTCCTTAGCGACTATTATTGAGAACTGTTGATATTCTGGCTATCCTTGAAATATCATACCTTGCTATACCCTTTTTGGGATTCGAGAACTATATTACTCGCCCTTATTGTTATAATACTTGCTGAGCAAACTTGTTGCTCATTATTGCTTTTCCTAAAATATTTCAGTTAAGGCAGAGAAGTGCAGACCCTCGAGTACTGACAAGGGCAAGGGAAAGGCTACTAAGTAGCTTTATTTATGTAGAACTTAGAATTGTAATAAGAACTTATGCTTTTATGTATTAGTTAGGTTTATATATGCATAAGGTATGTTTAAGCTATGTAACCGCTGTTTAAGTTACGAGACCTTGGGACGTGAATAGATTATATTAATTAAATGTAATTTATTCGGTAATAGTTGTGTATTATTCCGCTGTGCAATGCGACATTTAGTCGTAATATTTATTGTGGTGTTAGATTTAGAACGTGACAAACCGAATTCGAGTGACCCTATGGCGGTCCAAATTTGGAGGCGTCACATGTTGGTATCAAAGCTGTAGTTATAAACCTTAGGAGCGAGTGTCCTTAGATTATAACTTAGGAGAACTTAGAAGCTAGAAAGGGATAAAACTCACATAGAGTTTTCCCTAGAGCGAGACTTAGTGTTTTATGAAATATAACTTCATTCTATACAATGAACTTATGTTTTACTTAACATTCTAACGGAGTTGTTGTTTGTTTATCTTATGTTTGTGATTGTAGGATGGAAGACACAGGGGTACCTAGTAGAGTGGCAGAGGAGGAGCCCAGGGATATACATGTAGTATACGAGGCACCTCTAGAGGCTGTGCCTGTGCAGGCTATTGCACCGTTCGAGTATGAAACGAGGACAAGATCGAGATAGAGTTTGACCTAGAAGAGGAGCCTATGGAGGACTAGCCTGTTGGGGACGAGCCTTCAGAGAAGGAGCCCATGGAGGACTCCTACGAGCCTAACCTAGAGGAGCATATGCTGGGAGAGTACGAAGAGCATATTATGGGGTTGGACCTGTAGAGTCCAGGAGCTCGAGGCCGAGGCCGAGGAGGGAGAGTCTGAGTTCTAGAAGCTGAGGGACGAGGACCACCAAAGGAAGCTGGCCATGCAGGAGTTAGAGGTAGAGATTGCATATCGTAGGGAGGCAGGGATCCAGATGGGAACACTATTCCACAGGTCGGTGGCGAGAAACGTAGATCTGGCAGGGAAGCTGGAAGAAGTAGAACAGAGAGAATTGAGCGAGAAGACTGAGAAAGAGGCACTCCGTACTCAGCTAGAGTTAGAGGTTATGGATAGGATTCACTTCGAGGAGAAGTGGGAAGCGGCCAAAAAGAAAGCTGACGACCTAGAGGATGAGGTCAGATGCAAGAAGAGGAAGATGAACAAGATGGGGTATGTGTTCCGTTCGACTTTTGAGAGGGTGATTGATGGTGTGTACCACTACCCAGCGAAGCAGGGACAGACCCTACATACTTTGAGCTGAGAGTTGATGGCATACATAGCACAGATCGAGTATAAGAACGCTGTGGAGCGTGGGATAATGAGACCCTTAGTCCGTCTAGTAATAGTATTTACTTTATGTGATGTATATACTATGTTGTAATCCCAACTTTTTGTGTAAAGTGTGGGATAGTGATGTAAACCCCGAGTAAGCATTTGTTAGAGGGGTAGTAGGGTAATGTGTTAGTATTCCCTGTCTTTTGTGATATTAGGGGATATATGATAACATTTATAGAAATATGCTAGGATAATCATGTAATGAAACGATTTGGCGTATGAATATAAATGAAGCTTATTTCAAAAATGTGTTATAAAATTTTATGCCATTAGTATTAAAAGAAATACTTAAGTAATATAACTGAGTAATAATAAAATTAAAATTTGTGATGCAGATCATGGCACCAAAACGTAGATTGACTGCACCAGAAGAATTAGTTAATAACGAGAGGGAACAAGTCGACCCGATCCAGAAAATGGTAGACTTGTTAGGAGAAGCCCTAAAGGGAATGAACAACGAACCCGTTCTCCCCAATCCTCAAGGAGTACCAGTCACAAACTTTAAGGACTTTAAGAGTGTAGAACCCCCAGAGTTTGAGGGTACTACCAACCCAATCATTGCGCAGACATGGGTTAAGGATATCGAGAAGGCCTTCACTATCGCTCGTGTGGGTGAAGACCAAAAGACTATATTTGCTACATATATGATGAGAGGCGAAGCCAACTATTGGTGGGAGGCTAATCAGCAGAGAGCTGGAGAAGGGACGATAACATGGGATAAGTTTAAGATGCTATTTTTTGAGAATTATTTCCTGAAAAGCATGAAGAATATAATGGAGGTGAAATATTTAGAACTTAAACAAGGTGATATTACGGTGGCGTAGTATGCGACTAAGTTTAATGAACTAGCACGATTTGCAGAACACCAAGTTGGAGATGAAGAAAGAAAGGCGAGACGATTCGAACAAGAGCTGAAGCCTTGGCTGTTCAATAAGGTATCAGTTCTTGTAATTAATTCCTTTGCGACATTACTGGAGAAGGCAATCATTGCGGAAGGTGGCAGTGAGGCCTTAAGTCTGTACAACAAGGAGAAGAAAGGAAAGAATAGTGGAAGAGAGAACTGAGCTGGAGGAAGCAGTAGTGGAGGAAGCAACTTGGGTAAAAGAAAGTGGGAGAACAATAACAACAACAAAAACAACAACAATCAATCGGGGAATTTTCGTGGAGGTTTTAAGAAGATGGCTGAGGGATGCTCGAAATGTGGGAAGAACCATCAAGGTGAGTGCTGGAAGGGACGTGGCACTTGCTATAACTGCGGACAGGAAGGGAACATTTCACCCAACTGCCTGAAGCCGAAAAAGATGCAAGGATGTTTTGCATGTGGCTCGACGGAGCACCGAATTAAGGACTGCTCGAAGAAGGGATGTAGCGGAGGTAGCCAACAAAGGGGAAACAAACTGATGATCGACGGACTGGCACAATCCAACCGCCCAACCGCTAGGACCTTTAAAATGACCGTCCAGGACGCAGTAGCTGTGAAGGACGTGGTGTCAGGTAAAATCCCAATCAATGATATAAATGCTTATGTGTTATTTGATTCGGGTGCCACCTGTTCTTTTATATCTGAAGAATTTGCTAGTAAACTTAATTCACCCTGAGAAAGATTAGAAGATCCCTTGAATATAGAAGTTGCGAATAAGAAAGTAATCCCTGTAGAATACGTTTATCAAAATTATCGCGCAAACATTAGAGAACATGAACTAAGCGTAGACTTGATTCCAATTAGATTTGGAGAATTTGACGTAATACTGGAGATGGATTGGTTGTATAACCATGCTGCAATAATTGACTGTCAGAACAAATGTGTGAACTTTCAAACTCCAAGTAAGTCTAAGGTAGTGTTTTATGGTAGCTCATCGCTTAAGCAATCGTGTTACGTTACGATGATGCAAGTCAAGAAATTATTAAGAAAAGGATGTGTAGGTTATTTATCTTACATCATAGATACTCGAAAAAAGGGAGTAGAAATTAAGAATATATCCATAGTGAATGAATTTCAAAATGTATTTCCGGACAATCTGCCTGGTCTTCCGCCAGACAGAGAAATTGAATTCGTAATAGACTTAGCACCGGGAATGGCACTGATTTCAAAAGCTCCATATCGTATGGTGCCAGTAGAAATGAAGGAATTGATGATACAACTACAAGAGTTATTAGATAAGGGTTACATTCGACCGAGTGTGTCTCCTTGGGGAGCATCAGTGTTATTCGTTAAGAAAAGGGACGGATCGATGAGGCTCTGTATCGATTATCGAGAATTAAACAGAGTAACAATCAAGAACAGATATCCATTACCAAGGATAGACGACTTATTTGATCAACTAAAAATAGCAAAGTGTTTTTCGAAGATAGACCTACGAACAGGTTATCACCAACTGAAGGTACGGGATGAGGACATACCAAAGACTGCGTTTTGAACCCGTTGTGGACATTATGAGTTTTTGGTAATGTCATTCTGATTGAATAATGCTCCGGCAGCATTTATGGACTTGATGGACCGAGTTTTCAAGCAATACTTGGATAAATTTGTGGTAGTTTTCATCGACGATATTTTGATCTACTCGAAGACAGAGGAAGAACACGCCGAACATCTGAAGATAGTTCTGGAAGCACTAAGAAAAGAGAAGATGTATGCGAAACTTTCTAAGTGTGAATTTTGGATGGACAAGGTTCAATTCTTAGGCCACGTGGTGGATAAGAATAGAATCTCAGTAGACCCTGCAAAGGTAGAGGCATTGAGTAACTGGGAGCAACCGAGAACACCAACAGAGGTAAAAAGTTTCTTAGGGTTAGCTGGGTACTATCGAAGATTCATCCAGAATTTTTCTAAGATAGCAACCCTGTTGACCAATCTGACGAGGAAGACGGTGAAATTTGCATGGATAGACAAATGGGAAGAGAGTTTTCAAGAACTAAAGAAGAGATTAAGCGAAGCACCTGTGTTGTCATTACCAGATGATGCGTGAAATTTTGTGGTGTATAGTGATGCATCGCACAAAGGACTTGGTTGTGTGCTAATGCAGCACGACAAAGTCATTGCGTATGCCTCACGACAATTAAAGGATTACGAAAAACGATACCCTACTCATGACTTAGAGTTAGCGGTAGTAGTTTTTGTGTTAAGAATTTGGGGGCGTCAGAGGAGGTGGTTAGAATTAATCAAAGACTATGACTGCGATATTCTTTGTCACCAGGGTTAGGCAAACGTGGTTGCAGACGCTCTGAGCAGAAAAGGAAGGGAAAAGCTGTTTCGTTTGACGACTCAGGAGGAATTGGTAAGAGAAATGGAAAAATTAGAGATAGAGGTGAAAGGACCAGAGAGGTCCGAAGAGAAGTTGTTCGTAATGGAAGCTTGTCCGACATTGTTAGATAGAGTAAAGGAAGCACAAGAAAAAGATGAAGAGTGCGAGAAAATTAGAAAAAGGATTGCAGAAAATGGAGAAGAAAGATTCCAAATGGATAATGACGGTATCTTAAGATTCGAAGGAACAGTGTGGGTACCAGCGGAAACCGAGTTGAGAGAAGAAATTTTGCACGAGGCACACAATACGACGTATTCCGTTCATCTAGGAGGCACAAAGATGTACCGAGATTTGAGGCAACACTTTTGGTGGCCCAATCTGAAACGGGAAGTCGCATAATGCGTTAGTAGATGTTTGACTTGCCAACGCGTTAAAGCAGAGCACCAGCGGCCGAGTGGTTTACTACAACCGTTGGAAATACCAGAGTGGAAATGGGAGCACATTACGATGGACTTCGTGGTAGGACTTCTAATCATGCAAAAAGGTTATGATGCCATTTGGGTTATCGTGGATTGACTAACGAAGACCGCACATTTTCTACCGATCAAGATTCGCTACAGTTTGAATCAGTTAGCGAGTCTATACGTAAAGGAGATTGTTTCACGACATGGAGTGCCGGTGTCAATTGTCTCTAATCGAGATCTGCGCTTCACGTCAAACTTTTGGAAAAGCTTATAAGAGAGAATGGGAACGCAGTTGAGGTTGAGTACCGCTTATCATCCTCAGACTGATGAACAAAGTGAGCGAACGATATAAATGCTGGAGGACATGCTTAGGACTTGCGTGATGGACTTCAAGGAAAATTGGGACGACCACCAACCCTTAGTAGAATTTGTGTATAACAATAGTTACCATGCAAGTATCGGCATGCCACCGTACGAGGCTCTTTACGGAAGAAAGTGCAGAACGCCATTATGTTGGGACGAAGTTGTAGAACGACGAATACTCAGACCAGAGTTAGTTCAATAAACCGCAGACGTGGTAACAGTGATAAGATCCAGACTAGTAGCAGCTCAAGACAGCTAGAAAAAGATTTTCATCGGCAGGACCGAGACTTTAAAGTCGACAGTTTCATATTTTTGAAGGTATCTCCATGGAACGGAAAGATCTATTTCGGCAAGAAGGGAAAATTGAGTCCGAGATTCATAGGACAGTTCAAGATACTGAAGCGAGTGGGAGAAGTGGCATACAAAGTTGCATTACCACCCGAGTTGGAGCACATTCACAACGTGTTCCACATTTCTGTGTTGCGACCGTACAAGGCCGACTATAAGCACATGATTTCTTATGAGCCTATTTAAGTGGAGAAGAACCTAGCGCATGAAGAAATTCATGTCCAGATATTAGATAGGAAAGAGCAAACCTTAAGAAATAAAGTTATTTCATCTGTAAAAGTACTATGGCGTAACCACGATGTCGAGGAGACTACGTGGGAGTTAGAAGATAGGATGATAAGGGATTATCCCCATCTATTTGTGTAATCTTGTAGCAATTCCGAGGACGGAATTTTTATAAGGGGGGAGGATGTAATAGCCGAGAATTTTCATATATTATTAAATGAATATATTAAATGGGAATGAGTAATTATTTGAATATTAATGATGTTGTGTTATGAGATGAGTTAACTCAATTATATTAAATTGAATAATTATGATAATTGAGAAAATATGGAGTTTGCAATAAACTCGTTGAATGCCTTGTGTGGCACAGTGATGGGAAATATTAATGATTATATTAATTAACGAATGAATTATTAAGTGAACGATTGATCTATATTAATTGTTAATATAATAATGGTATGTTAAATTATTATTATTGCGAGTGATAGTATGATAATAAGTATATTGTTTATAAATATAATAAGATTTATATTTATTTAATGTGATAATTAATCATATAAATGTTAATTAAATGTTATGAAAATTAATAATTACATTAATTGATGGGGAATGGATTAATTAATATTATTGTTAACTAATCAATAAGATGAATAATTTATTTATTTGACATTATGAATAATAAAAACAAATAAGTAAGTTATTAATATAATAAGATTATATTGATTGTTATTTGCAAGTATCTTATCCTTGTGTTTATTTTATTCAAGGAATGTTGTAAACAAGTTCCTAACGTTACTCTTTTATTGAGCGTTTATTAAGCTTGTACTATTATTGTCGTACAAGTAAACTTTTGAAAATTACGATTCATGTATTATAACTATACGTTTCTTCGATAAGATAAAAGTCGATTTATATTTCTCGAACTTTAAATCTTGAGATTGAACTTATAATTATTGTGATCTATGTCATTTGATTCGGCTAGACTTATATTGTTGAAAAGCGACTCAAACCAATTGATTGGTGTGGGATCTTGTGTTTGATTGAGATGAACAACCTTCTTTGAAGGGAAATTATATTTATCGGGAGACCGACGTGCGCAGTTTAGTACGATTGAACGATATGCATACCGTAGGGTACTATAGGATGATCACCTGTTGTACTTGTTCTGTTGGATTATCAGTATATTACTGTTAATTCTAGTAGAAGTTCATAGTCCTTAGTGACTGCTCAGTATTAAGTTAACTTAAAATCTTAAATTAATTAAATCATATTGATATTATTCTGTCCTTAGCGACTGTTATTGAAAACTGTTGATATTTTTGCTATCCTTGAAATATCATACCTTGCTATACCCTTTTTGGGATTCGAGAACTATATTACTCGCCCTTATTGTTATATTACTTCGTGAACAAACTTGTTGCTCATTCTTGCTTTCCCTAAAATATTTCAGTTAAGGCAAAGCAGTGCGGACCCTCGAGTACTGACAAGGGCAAGGGAAAGGCTACTGAGTAGCTTTATTTATGTAGAACTTATAATTGTAATAAGAATTTATGCTTTTATGTATTAGTTAGGTTTATATATGCTTAAGGTATGTTTAAGCTATGTAACCGATGTTTAAGTTACCAGACCTTGGGACGTGAATAAATTATATTAATTAAATATAATCTATTCGGTAATAGTTGTGTATTATTTCGCTGTGCGATGCGACATTCAGTCGTAATATTTATTGTGGTGTTAGATTTTAGAGCGTGACAAATCGAATTCGAGTGACCCTATGGTGGTCCGAATTTGGGGGCGTCACATCGATGATCAGACAGGCCTATCTATTACATTATATAAGATCAACCTAACAAGCTTGATCTTTCTATATTTAGTCCTTGTACATCATAATCTTTTGAAGGACTTTACAAAGTTGTTTTGTTCATGTAGGATCAACCTAACACATTTGATCATTTCATTCTAAGTCCTTGTACATATATTCCTATTATCTATTTTAAGGACTTTACAGCTTTTATCAATGCAGACATATTTGCATATTCATTCATTAAGATCATAATCAAATTATATATAAATAGGAGTAGCATTCTCATGCATATTCCTTACAGACATGACTATAAAAGCCTACCGTATTTTTTTATCTTCTCTCCCGCAGTGTTTTTTTATCTTCTATCTCTCCACTTTGTCTGGAAGCCAAAACTAAAAAACTGAGACTGTGCCCTATTTTTCCCCAAATCTAAAGCTTCACAAAACCTTCTCCAAATCAGAATCAAGCAAGAACGAAGCCCCTAGAATCTTTTATGATCCTTCCATCTCGAAGTAGAGAGGAAACCGTGTGCTAGAATCAGAACCTTCACAAACCTTGTGCCCTATTTCTCTCAAAATCAAAGTCTTTGCATCAGTAGATCATCAAAGGTTTGTAATTTAATGCCACCTTTACTGTTATTATATGTATTTAATTAGATATACCAATTGAAACTTTGGACTTATTTGGTAGTTGAGAAAGTAGAATAAACTAGTAGAAATTTGATTAAAAAGTTTTGAGTCCTTTCTTTTCCCCTTTTTAGTGGTTATTGTTTTTTGTTCAATTTTCTTATTTTGATAAATGGATTTCTAGGTGTTTTTTATTTTTAAAACAATAAATAGAACTGTATTGATTGTTGGGTGTAGTTATTATGTTGATTCTAACTTCCCTTATCATTTTGCCTAAATTCTATAAAGTAAGACTACAAGTTTGTGTTTCCTCATCCTATTTCCCATATTTGGAAAAAAAAAAATTGTGGGCGACCTCATCTGTTGACTGCTAAGCTGTGTGCTCTTGTGCCTTCCTTTTGGATGGATGTGTTTTTTCATTTGGGTGTGAACTACTCCTATATTAGTGGAGTAGTATATATTTTTCCTGTAAGAAGACTAAGGAATTTATGCTGTTTTACTTTCTTGATCTACTTGCTCTGCACCTCTTTA
Organism: Panax stipuleanatus; assembly: GCA_020205555.1. NCBI lineage: Eukaryota > Viridiplantae > Streptophyta > Magnoliopsida > Apiales > Araliaceae > Panax > Panax stipuleanatus. The sequence goes on from JAINUT010001517.1 coordinate 32,945, forward strand.
GTTATACTACAAATTATGCCTCAAGTCAGCTACAGTTTTCTATATTGGAGTTTACCATTCAATATAGTAAATTTAAATATACTCTATTTATATGGTGTCTAAGTTTTATTATTTGATTGTGGCTAAGACTTAAGTGTGGCTGGAGGTTTTGAAAGATGGTGTCTAGTTCTCCCTAAAGTCATAAAACCTTTGACATTATGTACGAAAAGTACTTTTAAAGGCATGGCTAACACCTTGTCATATTTATGCTGCAGAGCATTCCAAATCCAGTTTGTCTTCCAAGGTATTGTACTACGCAGAGGTGCCAAAGGAATTGGAATGAAATCCATAGAACTGGAATATCATATAAATTTCCATAATTTAACCTGCCATTAATTCCTACTTAAAGAAAAACGGAATATCATATAAACTTCCATAATTTCAATCCAGGTGCAAGACTTTTTAAATCAAGATATTTACTAATTTTTGTTTACTTGGAGTAACATATAATATGATTGCATATTTTTGAAATACATATGAATAAACGCAGTGCATTTCATGGTGGATATGTAGCTTTTAGGCATTCTTCCAGTGGTGGTGGAGGTAACAGAACCCATCACTTCAGAAAAAAGTCAAGGAACTTGTCAAATCTAGGCAACTTGAGTTCATGTACAAATATAATCACTATTAAGAATTATGTTTTCGTTATCTAAATTTTTTGAAATATGTGATTTGTTAGTTCCCACAGGCATAATAGTTATCTAGAAGGGGGGTTGAATAGATATTTTAAAACTTTTTCCTTTTTAAACATACTTATCAGGTTTTTTAAGCACAGCGAAATATATGATTTGTTTTCTTTCCTTCTAGATAAACCAAGTTTAAAGGTGATAAGCAGTTATAGCAGTTTATGATAGATATAGCAACTATATCAGATATCAGACACAGTGATTTTAAGTGGTTCAGAGCACACAAGGCTCCTAGTCTATTCTTCTACTCCACGAGTAGGAAATCCACTAAGGATGTCTTCACCCTTCTTTAAATCACTTAGATTCCTTCAAGACCAACATTTTTGGAACTTCTTAGTTTACTTAGAACTCTTCAAGTCCAGCAAACTTGGTATACACTTGATTGAGAGTTAAGTTCTTTGGTTGTGCTACTCAGTTGCTATTAAGCATAAGTAACTGAGTAGCTGTGCAAGCTTTTCTTCAGGATCGTCAAGTTTGGACGTTAAGTGTTCTTGAGCTTTTGAGTTTTTGCTTGCTTGATTCTGAATTTGTGTCTCATTTGCTTATGAAGGAGCCTTTGAAATATTTCTGTTGAAGGCATCCGTTGTAGCATTAAATGCTTCAGACGTTTCAGAGCACTGATGTTGACTTCCTGCAAATCTGTTGTTCTGCCATCTAGCCCACTGACACAGCAGACTGCTTTCTCATCTAACACCTGAAAAGGTGTTTTCAGCAGGCATGTAGTCCTTTTCCTTAGCTTCTTCAATACGCTTCTTCAATGCATACTAAGGATGAATGTTGGATCATTGGGACTACCAAGATGTCAACGTCTATAATCCTTTCTCCATTTGTCATACTTCATCCTTCATCAGATAGACGATTCTGATGCTGACTGGAGAGACACCACGAACCTTTTCTTTGGATAATGATCGTTATGTCTTGTCGTGCTCATGCTTGATTCAGTCTTGATCGTAGAGAACACTATAATTTCTGTTAAACTCTGATAAACTACGATCTTCAGTTGCTTGCTTTGCAGACTCCACGCTTTCAAGAGCTAATTGTGATTCTTGACTTGGCTCGGTAGGCTCTCGGATTATCTCCACAATTCTGAGTGTGGCTTCCAAGACAGACTACGATTCTGAAATAACTTCTTCGATACTCCACGATTCTGCCTTGGCTTCTGCAAAGTTCTGGCTGGCTCGACAGACTACGAATCTGTTGAGGCCTAACAGTTACATCTCAAAATAGATCAACCTAACAGTTTTGATCTTTCTTCTATACATTCAATTACAGAATGATAAACATTAAAGCACAGACCAACCTAACATTTTTGATCTATCATCTAAGTCCTTGTACATTAATTCTCTAAAGGACTTTACACATAAGCATATATATTTACTTTCAATATCAAATTTGAATATGCAATTCCCAACATGATTCTTTCCTAAACTAATTAGTAATTACCAAGTCTTAATTGCCCAATTTGTTGAAAATTTGACTTTTAATTTTTGTCTCTTGCAAAAATATATATGTTTTCTTGTAACACAAACAAGAAGAGCCGCGTAACTGGAATAAAGGTTAGTTCGATGAATCCTTCTTGTGGTTCTAGAAGTTATGGTTCATGTCCAGCTTATGATAATACCTATTATATCATTTAACAACGCCTCTATTTTCTCACTAGTTACACGGATGAATACCACATTTTTTTGTTATAAATATGGAGTATGATTCAACCACATAAAAAATAGACAAGCCTCATTTAGATTCTCTTTAATACATTAAAAGCATCTATTGAGGGTGTGTGGGATTGTAATAAAAACTAGATTTTCGGGTCCAGCCCGTCCATGAAATGACTCCACTCTGTACGAATCCTTTTAAAAAGATAGGACTACTACTCCTCTTTACTCTTGGTCTTGGCTGTTTATGAAAATCCCTTTAGTTCGTCTTAGAGAACAGAATAAGGAATTCTATTTTCGTTCTTGGCAAACTTGGGTCTTCATTTTTCACCCCTTTACTCAATCTCTCTATTAAAAATTCCCTACTCCTTTTCATAATAGTAAGGTCAGCTTTGAGGCTAATAATCTCCGAGCTCTTCCATCTGCAAAATTACAGATTACCTATTGAAAAATAAGGGCCTCCAGCTGGGTGGGAGTAACATAACCGTCTATATCTATGAATCTGACCATCACTGAAAAATGAACAAAATGTGCTGGTCGTAATAAATGGGAGTATGTGTATGCATGCTGAGACAACACCACATTACATTGATCTGATTAATCAGACAAATTTGGGACATTTATTTATCAAAGATGAGCTTGATCAGAAACCTAGAGTGGGTTGGCAGATTGATCCATTCAGACATTCTACTATTCAAGCTTACTTGTTAGGTGCAGAGGTACTTAATATTATTTTTTAGTCTCTCAGTTAGTTATTTGCTCTTCAGTTATATTTGTGTACACTTCAACACTTTCACTAAGGGTTCTAAGGACATTATAGCAATACTGGATCACATATTACAGTAGAATAATGTAATTTGTTTACATTTAAATGCTTTTCAAAAACTTGCATCTCTTGTAGTGTTCTGCTGTAATGGGCAGTGGAACTTGTACACTTTAAGATTCTTTTATTCCTCTGTAATGCATTTTTGATATTGAAATAGTTGTTGTGTTACTCAAAATGATGATTAAACATTTAGGAACAATCTGGCTGAGAAACTTTTAATCATTTAGAATCTCTTCAGAGCATTTATTAATATAATGCAGCTATAGTGCAACTGTTGTGTTATTGGACATGTTCTCAGCTGCTTATTACTATTCTTGGAATTAATTCGAAAAATAATTGATTTTACATGGCTTGCTGCATTTTGCTCTTCTGATCATTTATGTTCTCCTAGTGCTGTAGAAGTTATAGTTCAACTTAAGTGTACATGCTGCCCTCATGTCTTTCAATTTAAGAAATGTTTCTAGTTAAACATAAATTATGGAGGTAACTATTTGTATATGATAGGCTATTGCCGCAATTATTTTGTATATGAAACATAATGATCGAGTATTTTAACATTAATATATTCGTGAAAGGGTAATGTGATGAGATGTTTTCTCTCAAAGAAGCTGTCATCTTGGTCAAGGTGGGTTAGGGTTACAAGAATACGAAATTAGATACGAGGAATGTTGCCTATTGTGTAATGCGCAAGGGATTTAGTTCTCGTACCATATTCCGAAGCTGATATAAGCTTTAACCGTTGTAATCACACACTTTAGTCATGTGGCATGCCTCCAGGTATCATAAGGTTGCTTTGTTGTAATATAGGTACTAAAGAATCCTTTATCCTGAACGCACCTCTAGCATATAAAAAATAGTAGAAAACTTAATTACCTTTCATGACTTGGATGGCACTTGGAGGGGCTGGTAGAGTAGCAAATGATCATTGCTTATGCTTGGTTAATATTTAATGGTAGTGACCTTGGCTTATCAAAAAGAAGTTTGATGGTAGTTAGTTACTCACATGATTTACTTCAAATCTCCATGAAGAGGTAATAATATACACATATTATGTATGTATATATATATATATATATATATATCCTTAAAAAGTTTATGAAGGTTAAAAATGTATTCCATTCGTTGAATATTCATATATCTACAATTTTTGATTGATATACTCCTGATAGGTCTGCTAGCCATGACTATTTTAGCAATTAATACCTATTGTATCCTTAAAGAAATAAATAATATATATTAAAAAGTAGCCTTTTCTAATGGTACTATTTTCCTAAATGTTCACTAGTACTCCTTCAAAAAAGAACTTGTCTGATGTTGCTTGATTTCTGACTTTTTTTTTAATCCTCGTAACATTGTCTATTACTGTAAAAAAAATTAATCCTCGTAACATTGTCTATTACTGTAAAAAAAATATTAATCCTCGTAACATTGTCTATTAATGTAAATCCCCTCCTCACTACGCTTCCCTATTGTCTTTCCTTGTAGTATTACTCACATCAAGGGGCTGCAAGTATGGAAATGCTTGTAGATACAATCATAGTAGAGGAAAAAGTGTCGTGGCTCCAATTTTAGAGTTTAACTTTCTTTGCATGCGAATTCGACAGGTAATACTCCCTTGTTTTCTTGTTGGTTTTTTTATACATGATATTTATTGGGGCATTGTTGCTATTTATAAAAAATGAAAGAGCAGCCCATGTTATAGAAAACCTACTGCTATTGAAAGAACATTCTATGTTATATGCTATAATGGCTTAGCTTTGTTGAACAATTTATCTATTGAATTTAATATAAGAGGGAAGGGTACGGTACTGATGTTGTATCTGTTGGGAGGTAGGGAAAATATATTTTCTTTTTTTTGAAGTAATGTTTGTTAGCCTTCTACTGGAGTATACAAATACTATCCTTTCGGCGTGTTTTGCATTTGAAAATGTGGTTTATGTTATTCCATACTTGGTGCGTCATTTGGACATGCTATGCTCCCTCACTTTTCTTTCCTAATTCTACCAAAATCTTTCGTCTCTGGTTGTTTTGTTGCTGATTGAGTAACCATGGCTACGTAAAACAACCATGTTGCCCACATTTGGGACAATTATATTGTTGTTTTTTGGAAATGTTGATTGTTGAAGTTTTGTTTAGATTTTTTAAAAATTATTTTGTCTAAGGCTTAACTGTGTTATGAAAAATTTAGTTCACTGACCATTTGTTAATTTAATATGTCTGAAAATTACATTCGCCCATTTTTTCATATATTTAGATGCCACAATAGAGAATTACTGTATCAACTGCTCGCCATTATATTATGTCATTGTATAATTGTGAAACATTCTTGATTTGATTCTCATTAACCACTAAAGGTCCAATACTTCACTCAAGTGTTTATTATTTTTTGCTAGTAAGGATTATTCCATTGTCAACCTGATTATCATCCCAACATGATGTAGACACATTGCATTTTTCCTGCAAATATTTCATGTCAGATAATATTTTTAATTATTTTTTTATTGCTAATATTTTTAACATGTTCTATTTTTGAATGTTTATTCGCACAGACTTATCAGGGATTCTCAAGTGAGTAAAATTTATAATATAGTTCTCTACTTTAAGTTTCAGGAATACATGAAACTACGTCAAGGTTGGTCTAAATTAAGCTTTTTTAACCTATATTGAAGCTAGTAAAGCTCGGCTTAACAAGATGAAGGTCTTCATCCAGTTTCTTCAGTAGCACAAACTGTTCATTTATATGCTTTTGAGAGCATATTGAAAATGTTACATCATTTCATGCCTTACGTGACTAAAGAACTTTGGTAGTTTAGATAGTTGATTGTGAGGATGATGAATGATCATATACTGGATGATTTTATTTAGTTAATAATATTTGAGTTTTTTTTCTTTTTCAGCCATAATTTGTTATGAGGTCAGTGAGACACGATTTATTTTGTTTGTAAAATAATTTTGATATTCGTTACATAACAGGATCATTAATAATGGATTTGGCAATGATACAATCAAAATCTATTTTGTTACCAAACAACAATGTATAGTGTCGTTGCTAATTGACAATTTTTGTTGCTCTCGAAAAATAATCAGCATTGAACATTATCGTTGCTAATTGATCATAATTATCCATAATAAAACCAACAACAACGAATAATTTCATTGCAAATTAATATATGACCGGTTTATTATGCACATTTAGCAACAAAAATCGTTGCCAAAAGTATACAATCAGCAACGAAAACTAGTTCAGGTAACAATTTTCATATTGTTTAGTAACGACAAATATCGTTGGCAAATGTGTATCAAACGCGACAAATTTCATTTTTTGTTGAAAAAAAAAGATTATTTTTGTTGCCAATTAGACAGATTTTGCAACAAAAGTTTCTTTTCAGTAACAATTTCTTAATAAATTTTCTATAAAACATTTCGTTGCCAAATGATCTATGATTTTACACGAAAAGAAAATTTCGTTCCGAAATATCTCATTTTCTGCAACGAAAAAAAAAATCGTAACCAGACAATTAGCAACACTTATTGCGCAACGAATGGTCCAACGACTGAAAAATCGTTGCAAATGACCTTTGGCAACGAAATTTCGCACCTTTAGCAACGAAAACTGTTTGTTACAAAGTCACCATTTTTTTGTAGTGTTACTATTGGTGGAATTCTCCTACAACAACAGTTATCAAGAAAGTATAGGCATGGCTCCATTCGAGGCGTTGTATGGACGAATGTGTCGTTCTCCAGTATGCTGGGACGAGGTGGGTGAAGCAACATTGTCGGGACCAGAGTTGGTATATATGACTACGAAAAAGATTCAAATAATCTGGCAACGTATACAAACAACACAAGATCGACAAAAGAGTTATGCTGATCTTCATCGAAGGGACATAGAATTTAATGTCGGAGACCATGTATTGTTACTTGTTTCTCCATGGGAAGAAGTTACGAGATTCAGAAAGAGAGGTAAGCTCAACCCTCGATTTATTAGTCCATTTGAAATCCTCGATCGAGTAGGAACTGTGGCATATAGACTCGCCTTACCACCAAGCATGTCTCGTGTTCATAACGTTTTTCACATATTCATGCTACGTAAATATGTGAAAGACCCAAATCACATTATTGAACTAGAACTAGACGAGATAGCAGAGGATTTAACGTATGAGGAAGTACATGTCAAGATCTTGGATAAGAAGGAGCAGATTCTACGCTCAAAGGTTATACCTCAAGTCAAAGTTTTATGGAGAAATCACGATGTTGAGGAAATGACATGGGAGTTCGAATCTGAAATGAAAACAAGGTATCATCACCTCTTCGAAATACCAAGTACGTACATCAATTTCTAGGACGGAATTTCATAAGGAGGGATGGTTGTAAAACCCCAACTTTTATGAATAAAGATTTAATTTTTTTTATATATTATTTTTTAAATAGTAAGGTGTTGATTTGATATAATGTTATAGTTATTGGTGATTTGTGCAAATTTTACAAAATAAGCAAGTTGTCATAAAATATTCGTTATATCGGAGAATATTCGTTTGGTCGGGAAATATTCTTTTTGTTGGGGAATATTCGTATGACGGCGCAATCATTGGTGGACCCCACAACGCAATGATTTTTGAATATAGACAGTGACAAAAATAACCTTTTTACAAAAATAACGGCAAGACTTTTACCGTTAAATTGTTGAAATAACCGGTGATAAAAGTACAGTAATACGCGTTGTTGCACAGTAGCACACGGTATTGCACAATATCTCTGATTATTGATTCTTACATAAGAAGTCTCTCAGTATTTCATTCAATAATTGGCACAGTAGTTGCTGCATAGTATCTCATATTATTGATTAAATTATTGTCACAGTATCATCTTCATAATATTTTATATTATTAAATCAATAATTGTCACGACACAATTACTCATATTATTTAATATTATTAGTAAGCATTATTGGCAATGTCTGAAAAGTTCTGTCAAGGAAAGATGTTAGGTTATTTAATTGCATGCAAGTAAGGAGAAATTCTTATCGGAAAGCCCCCTCTTTCTTGGAAACAATCTGGTTGTCAATATTGTGAGTTATAATATTAAGATGACTAATTGTTGAAAGATTGTGTTAATTAAAGATAAGTGATTTGTGATGGATATTTATTCAATTTTTTTTGTTATAAATAGAGGAGTTGTTGTAAGTTTGACTTATTATTCCATAGACTCCTACGTGCTAAATTATTTAAACTATCGGCAGAAAATTATTTCAGATTTTGTTTTATTATTATTATAATAGTAATAAAACAGAATTTTTTTTATAATATATATAAAGTTTTTTGTTTTATTAGAATATAAATAAAATATATTATATTATTTATAAAGTTTTTGTTTTATTAGAATATTTTATTGCACAGTGCTGCATAGTAAAATAAAATTTTCGCTGAATTTTTCCAAGATTTTCTTTCGTTATAGTGCGTCCGTGATTATTTCTAAATAGTGCCCTGCCATTCTCCTATAAATAGGATGCTTAGTTAAGAAATGAAATTCACACCAAAATCAGAGAATTATTCTTCTATAATATTGTGTGTATTTCTTTCTAGTATAAGAATACTTTGAGTGTAGCTTATAAAGAAAGATTTCCTCAAGAATATCTCCGCTATACCAATCAGATTTAGTCTCCTACTAAGGTAAAGGATGTTATTTTTATACTCATGAAGGTTGTCATTCTATTCCTTATTAATCTGTGGGACTAACTTGTCTACACGGACTATCGCATGCATGGTGAATAACCCTTCGTATTCATTCTTTACTAAGTTGTGGAAATGATCTGTCTACGCAGATTACCGCATGACGGGTGAAATTCCATTTGGAGTTTCATATATTCTGTCATACTCGTTTGGGATATCATTTCTTTTGTACTCGTCAAGGGATATCATTTTCTTTCATATTTCTCTATTTATGGCACGAAATTATTGTTTGTTTTCATAACCTTATTATTAAATGGTGGAAATCCCTGAAATTAGTAGAATATCCTTGCGTTTTGCGCTTCATATAATATCATTCCACTGGAATATTGGTCTGAACTTTCTTATCAAATTTTAATATTTTCATGTCGGGGTACTATTCATACGGGGTACTATTCATACAATTCTATTCATACGGTACTATTCATACGGTGGACTATTCACAATAAAAAATTTGTTTCTTTTCTGTCCAAATTATTTTTGATATATGAATATCATTATTGAATTTTACTCCACAATTGATTATCATGTTGACAATTTGAATATTTTTTAACTTGGATAAATTAAATTACAAATCTCTAATATTTATCCTTGATCTCACTTGATTAGTTCTTTATATCATTTTTCATCATCCTCAATCTTAAATTATGGTGAAAGTTATATTTGGACCATATTGCAAAGATGAACTGTTGATTGGTATGATTATGACCAGGGACTGTGTATTGGTATAATAAAGACATTTGGTGTTACAGATAAAGGCTTGTGATAAAAGTTATCTGTTGCCCGTAGTATAAAGATGGACTGTTGTTTGACATGATCATGATCACTGGTGATACAGATGAATATCTTTGGCCCGTAGTGAATAGATAATTCGTTGATTGAAAATAATTATTGATTGGTGTTACAGGGATGAAATATTGATGATGGACTGTTAAATCATAGAAGATAGTAGACATCGTGCTCTACTTGACTCTTCTAATGGATTGCTATTTTTCGCTGCAGTTGTTGATCTAAAACTTGTTGTCCATTATATTTTATCTGATTTATTATTGTTGAAGGCTAACGATAATTTATTCTTCATTATCTTAGTCATAATAGTCTTTACTGGTCTAGTTGAGCTCACCCTTTTCTTTCATTGTTCTCTTCAGGAAATGAGAATATAGCTGGGGCTAGTCAGGGAATGGAGTGATGGTCCGAGATAGTGCTATAGTAGTCCTCACTATTTTGTAAAATAGTGTGATAATAATTGTAATGAGGACTTAATTTGAGCGTTGTTATTTCTGTATTGCATACGACAAAATATCTGTATTGAAGCTCACAGTTTGTATGGTCGTATTTTTGCACGACAGTTTAATATAAAAAGATTTGTATTTGGATTCTGTACCATATATTTGGCGACTTGTGTGGACCTATTTTGGGGGCATCACATCTTAAAAAGGAAATTAGGACATTTATTTTGGAACGAAGGGAGTAAAATTTAGTTTGATAGCTTTTAAAACTAAAATCATAATGGCAACTCATTATTTACAAAAATTATATTCCTAAATAATTTTATATTAAAAATTTTTAAAAAATATTATGAGTAAACAATAATTAATATAAAAAATTATAATATACATTACAAAATATATTAACGATTATAATTTAGTAAATAACTTTATTTCGTATAAGAGACCTTAAGTTAATTAATATTACAAAAATCCTGACTTATGTTGGGTAAAATCTAGTTACGCATGTAAACATTAGAAATTTTCTTTCCCTGTTACTAACACTGTAGGAGGGTAAAATTATCTTTTAAAATCAATCCCGATCTCAATACCGGGTCATTAAATCAACCCCGGTCTCAATACCGGGCCATTAAATCAACCCCGGTCTCAATACCGGGCAGTCAACTCAACCCCGATTTCAATACCGAGCAGTCAAATCAACCCCGGTCTCAATATCGGACCATCAAATCAACCTCGGTCTCAATATCGGGCCATCAGTTCAACCTCAGTCTCAATACCGTGCAGTCAAATCAACCCCGGTCTCAATACCGGGCAATCAGTTCAACCCCGGTCTCAATATCGGGTCATCAGTTCAACCCCGGTCCCAATACTGGGTAGTCAAATTAACCCCAGTCTCAATACCGGGAAGTCAACCCAACCCCAGTCTTAATACCAGGCCATCAAATCAACCCCGGTCTCAATACCGGGTCATCAGTTTAACCCCGGTCTCAATACCGGGCAGTCAAATCAACCCCGATCTCAATATCGGGCAATCAACTCAACTCCAATCTCAATACCGGGCCATCGAGTCAGCTCTGGTCTCAACCCGTGAGGTACAGGTCAGCCCTGGTCTCAACCCGGGAGGTACAGGTCAGCCCCGGTCTCAACTTGGGAAGTACAGGTCAGCCCCGGTCTCAACTCAGGAGGTATAGGTCAGCCCCGATCTCAACCTGGGAGGTACAGGTCAGCTCCGATCTCAACTCGAGAAGTACATGTCAGCCTCGGTCTCAACCCGGGAGGTACATGTCAGCCCCAGTCTCAACCCGGGAGGTACAGGTCATCCCCGGTCTCAACCTGGGAGGTACAGGTCAACCTGGTCTAAACCCGAGAGGTACAGGTTAGCCCCGGTCTCAACCTAGGAGGTACAGGTCAGCCCTGATCTCAACCCGAGAGGTATAGATCTGCCTCGGTCTCAACCTGGTAGGTACAGGTCAGCCCCGGTCTCAACCCGGGAGGTACAGGTCATCCCCGGTCTCAACCTGGGAAGTTAGGTCAACTTCAAAAAAAATCCTGAAGCCTCACAACATCTCTAGAGGAAAAGCTGAAGCCATCAAGTCAACCTTAGAGACAACACTGAAGACAAACAGGCTCGAATGGGATCCAAGTCCTGGAAACAACCCCAAGAAGTCAATTAAGGGCCATGCCGACACTAAAGGAAACCCCGAGAGGGGTAAAACGGTCATTTTACTAACTCCAAACCAATTTGATCAAACTTAAGCCGAATTGATTCCTCCAAGTTCAGAATGAACCATAACGATGATCCCAAGTGCAAACAGCGCAAGATAGTTCAACGGATAAATTGCGGAGAATCAAAATCTAGTTATGAACCCACTTTCTTTGACCCAAAAAATGTTCTATCCCATATCATTGTGACACTCTCGGCGAGTGCTTCCTAAAAAGGTATCGCACGCCTCAAATGGACGCTCCGATCAAAAGTTAGAAAGTTTCGACTTCAACCTCGCGTTTCTCGGAGTGCACGTACTTCGACATGATGAAACCCGCCATGGGGCCCGTGCCACGTGGAGCCGCACCTCTACCTGCGGTAGCAGTAGTTAGAGTGGAGGCTCCCTGGTCTATATATGGAGGTGCACCCCCATCTCATTTCAAGAATTCAGAAACGCTCTGAATCCCTGCCCGTTTGATTTTCTGGCTATTTTTTTTATCTTCTAAACCCAAATTATTTCACTCTAACACTTAGATATACCCACATACTACCACATAACAGAAAATAACCGATAGATTCGGACGTTAAAAGCCTACGATTTGGCAAAAAGCCCATGTAGCAGTCCATTGTGAGTATTTTTTCGATCAGCAAGTCAATACTACAGCATTGCACTTTTATACACATGCATATCAAGTTTCATTTTCTAAATATGCTCAGAACTCAGTTCCGTGGCCGTTTTTGTCAACTTTTGGTACATTTTTGTACATAAACGCATTTTTTTGGCATTTCTACAACTCGGACTGACGATCCGTCACTTCCAGTAGCTTTTAAATATTAATATCTGCGTTTTGAGCAACTTCGCTAGACTGAGTTATCTTCTAAGTCCTGGTTTGGCTTTTTTTGTATATATTCAACAGTATATATACTAACTTTTCAATTCTGTTAAGCCCGGATGTCAAATCCGTGGTAGTTTACTGCTTTTATATATATATTTATGCATATATAAGCAACATTCACCACACTATGTTATCTTCCCAGTCTTGGTTGACTACTTTTCTATCTATATATATATATATATATATATGTATATATTTAAATTTCAGTTCGGCCTGGATCATTCTGTGGCCTTTTTACTGCTTTTATATATATTTATGCATATATAAGTAGTCTTCACCACACTAGGTTATCTTCCCAGTATTGGTTGACTACTTTTCTGTATATTTACATTCCAGTTCGGCCTGGATTATTCTGTGGCCTTTTTACTATTTTATATATATCTACAACATTCACCAGACTGGGTTATCTTCCCAGTCTTGGTTAACTACTCTTCTGTCAATATTTAAATTTTAGTACGGGCATAGGCGTGAAAACCCATCGTTCTTTTTACTGTTTTTCTATATATATTTCAATTCTGTCCAGTTTGAATCATTCTGTGACTTTTATACAGATTATATATATATATATATATATATATATTTCAATTCAAGTCCGGGCATCGATGTGAAAACCCATCGCCCTTTACAGCTTTTATATATAATTATATATATATATATATATATATATTGCTTTACTCATTTTATTAAATTGTTGCTTTAAATATTCATTTGATATGAATCGGCATTGATATTTCTGCGGGCGAAATAGATTTATTTTAATCTCGCCAACTCTAGCTTTCAAACGGTTGAAAATTGGTCGAGACAAAATTGGGAACCTAGAATGGCTGAGATTTATTTAAATCTAGCATTTTGCTAGTTTCAGTTATGAAAGCTACCTCGCGGCCCTTAGATCACTATCTAGTGGGAACAAGATACTTCGGCCATGTGCGAGCCAGGATTTACTGATGAATCCTTGGTTCTGGCGATATTTGGATATATTTCTGTACTAATTTGAGCTATACAAGTTTATCGGCCTCCCTATGTGAGCCTAGGAATCGTGGAATTCATGATCAAACATATTAGAATCTGATTCCCATGATGGACAAACTCCTCTTTACAAATGTACCCTGCCAGTTTTTCTGTAAAAATGTACATACAAAAGACCTTAAAACGGTTATCCGGATTTAAGGTCTCAACATAGTGAAAACATGGTTTGTCATGTCAGAGTCCCTCTGATGGCTATCATGCCCATGAGGAGACCGGCACTTGTATATTTTTGTGGTCGAGGATGCTTTGCAGCCCGATAATCACCATTCAAATTGAGCCAAAAGGCTGAAAAGATAAAACTGAAGTATCGATATGCTTCAATTCCTATATTAGCGTAAGGGTTTGAAAACCTTCATTCAAAACATCATTTTAATAATATTTTTTTCAAAAAAAGAAGCTTTCTCTAATTAAATCAAACACTTTTACAAATCAAATCAAATACTTTTTGCAAATCAAATCAAACCCTTCATATATAGGTTCAACGATGTATAGACATGCTTTCGATCAAACATAGGCCTAATTTTCAAATAACATTCACACACACATTTAAGTTTTTTTAAGAGAAATATTGAAAAGATGCAGTACCGTGTTTACACGTGAGTTGTGGGGTGTCTAACACCTTCCCCACACTTAACCAAGCCTCCGAACTCAAAAATTTTGGTTTCAAAGATCAAGTTTCGACAGTGTCCAGCAATTGGGCCTCTTTAAAACAAAACTCGATTGAGTTGGTATAACCATTTCAAATCTACCAACTGGAGACCCTATAAAACGTTCAAATAGTCGACATGATACATGTTGGCCTTTTCCTAAAAAACCCTTCAAAACCCTTTTTGCAATAAAAAGAGTAAGGGTAGAGATAACTTAGGAAAAGAGAAAGATCTGGGTTGTGACCCGACCCGCGGATTTTTTCCCTACTTCGACAAGTGGCGACTCCGCTGGGGACAGTAAAGGGTTTAGGCCGCGTTCAAATATTTTCAAAACATTTCCCTTTAATAACTACATATGTGTGAATGCTGCGTCTTTACATTGAATGAATTCGTGAATGCTGCGTATTTACGTTGAATAAATGTGAATGAATGCTTTCTTGTTTTTTTAGTGCTTCGCACCAATGTCATCATATGCATACGGTGAGGCGCAATGTATGTGAATGTATGTTGTGTGATTCCTCCTTCGGGAGGCAGAACCCGTCGGTGATAAGTAATGACTCTGGGGACGGCTAAGTCTCTAAGGTCTCATGAAAATGCACCACCCAGATTCGCTCCAGTTGAAAGATCGAATGAATTTCCCTTCTAGTAGATTGCGATGATCTGAGGACCTTCATGCCAAAAAGCCGCGAGAGTAGCCTTAGATAGGTCAGCCTCTGATTAACCAAATTCGATGGGAAGCTTCTTCATGCCCTCCTCTTTCAATTCAATGTAAAGTTTTTAATTCCAAATGTAAAGGAGCTCAATGTAAATATCATAATAAAAATTTACATTCCTTTCATATACATCCTGTCATGTTATCCTATCATCAGAACAACTGACCTTTGTTTTGTAGGATAAGATTAAAAAACCACAAAAACACATCATGGCATGCATCATATCCCTACCTACATCAGGAAATTGACACACATACGTTTTGTTGTAGGTGAAAAATTGGTCCTGTCACTAGATCTAAGTCTAAGAAAGCATTAAGTCCATCCACGGACATGACTTCCAGTGCTCAACCAGAATCCACCCCTGTATCTAGGGATGAATTTGAAGGACTAAAGAATCAGTTAGCCGAATTGGCCAGTTTTCTGAGAGAATAGAGCAAGGCCCTTAAAGGGAAGCAAGCCCAAACTCATCCAGAACTAGGAACACCTGGTGTTAGTGGTGGCGATCAAGAGACTGAAAAGACAGATACTCAGATTTTTGGACCACAGAACCAAGACACAACCAACAAAAACCCCTGAAATCACCATCCTCAACAAAGAGCAGGAAGCTGGTGACATTCTGAAGAAAGTACAGTATATGGCAGAAATCTCCGGTTTATCAAAAGGACTGGGCCATTTGGCAGTGTCAATTATTCAGACCTCTGTATTTTCTGTGGGGCTCGCTATCCATCGTATTTCTCAAAATTAGAACTCCTAATTTTGAAAAATACGATGGATTGGGAGACCCCTACACTCACTTGAAGGTATTCATTTGAGAACTCGGATCCTATGTAGAGGAAGAGGAACTTCGAATGAAGTTATTTTAGAAGAGTCTGACCGGATGGCTAGAGCCTGGTACGCCCGTCTAGACAACTCCAAAATTCACAGTTTGGAAGAGTTAGCCCATGCATTCCTCAATCAATACAGTTTCCAATCTCAGCTGGCTCCGAACAGATACCAGATAACCAAAATCAAGAAACAAAACATTGAATCATTCAGAGAATATGCCCAACGCTAGAGGCGGGTCATAACACAAGTCATTCCAGCTATGAATGAGACTGAGATAGTCATGACCTTCATCGACATCCAAGAAGCTCCATATTATGAGATGTTCCTAGCAGGCATAGGAAAACCATTCTCTGAAATGATCAAACACTACGAAATGGCAGAAATGGGGCTCAAGTCCGGGAAGATAAAGGATCTAACCACCCTCAAAGCTGTTGCTGAACATATCTAGTCCAGAAATTACGGGAGTAATCCCCGGAGGTTACACAAAAAGTGAGATGAAGAAGTGTCCTTAGTATTACAAGGACAAAATCAAATAGGCGAGTCAAACAGTATGCCCATTCAATGGAGGAACTATACACCTTTCCATACTTCAGCACAGCCTTCAAACCCTCCATTTTAGAAAAATATAGAGGTTAGGTGTCGAAGAACTTTCACCCCTCTAGGGGATTCACTCGAGAATGTGCTAAAGCTGTTAACGGCACATAAAACGATTGTACAACTCCTTCCACCAACAAATACTGGTGGACAGAATTTTAACCCAAATAAGAAGTGTGCTTACCATTCCGGATCCCCGGGCAATGACACTCAAGATTATTGGTCTCTCAAGCACAAAATCCAAGACTTAATTAAAAATGGAGAGATTGTGGTGACCAAACCAGAACAACCACACGTACTAGACAATCTCCTCCCTCAGCACAAAGAGGAGAGTGTCAACATGATCAGTACAGGAAATGGAGAAGGATCCAAGTACCTCCATTATGTGGGGTAATCAACTCCATCCAGTAACAATAGCCCAGACAGTTGGTAAGTCTCAGAAAGGCGATTCCTAATAGAGCAGGAGATAAGGTCTATCAAGGAACAAATCAAACAGTTAGAAGAATTGGTCGTCTACCAACATCAGGTCACCAGACAGATGATGAACCAGGCCAACCGGTCTGATGCCGATCGTCCTCCTACACCGAAAATCAGTCCCATCTCCAAGAAGAATCAATACCGCTCTCATGAGCATGAACCCTGGGCCGACAAGATGGCCAAAGATGAGAATTGTTGAAATGGTAGGAAATTCCTATTTTAAATGAATTTCACTAACCTGAACCAACCAATGGAGGAGATCCTCCAGATGTTAATCAACGAAGGAATGATTGCAGATTTATTACCTCCATTAAACCCGCATTCCAGGAAATTAAAGCTTGACCAAATCTGTCAGTACACTCCAATGCACCCGGCTATGATACTGAAGATTGCTGGGCGGTTCGTAACTTGATTCAGAATATAATTGAAATGGTAACTTAATAAGAGGGAATCAGGATTATGGCCTCCCAGATGAAGACACTCTCTTTATCCCCACTACATAAAATCAAGATACAATGGCTGTCATTTCCTGTGATACAGAGTCATCTTTCACACCCTTAGTACTACCAGGAAAAGGGGTCAAAGAAACAAAAAATCCTATGAAGGTGGCACCCGAGCCTTTATTCTTGCCCTTCAGACCTCAGTATCTCGTTATCAGTTTGAAGAGGGTCCCATAGAACTACGGGAACGACGAAGGTTCTAGCTCAAACAACATTGCCATAGTACCAAAGGATAATCCATTGTACCTTCCTCAGCGTGTGATCAAAGCAGTCATCAAAGCCAAAGAAAAGGTGACTACTGAGAAAATCAAAGAGTTCCTCAACAAAATGGGACACAATGAAATCAAAATAGTGCAAAACTGGAAAGACGCACTCAAGAAAATGTCCATCCTAGACTTGGTGTTATCCTCGGTGGAGCATCGTGACATTCTAGTGAAAGTATTGGAACAAACCCATCTGCCACATACGGTGGATGCCGAGAAATTCTATCACGTGGTAGAACACATTTTTAACAGCAATGTGATATCTTTCACTGACGATGATATCCCTGCAGAAGGAATGGGACATCGTAAGTCCCTGCATATAGCCGTGATGTATTTCGGGTATGTGATAGGAGCTATGCTCATAGATGGAGGATCATCCCTCAATATCTGTCCCTACGACACCTTAGAGAGGATGAAGATCAACCCAAACCGGATCAAAACCAATCATGTGGTAATTCGTGCTTTCGATGGATCTCGCCGATAAGCTATAGGAGAGATAGAGCTTTCATTAGAGATTGGACCACACACTTTCTATGTGTCCTTTCAGGTGCTCAACATCACCACTGGATACAACTTGTTGTTGGGCAGGCCATGGATCCATATGGCAGGGGCAGTGCCATCCATCCTCCATCAACATCTTAAATACATTATCAACGATAACCTCATCACGAAGAACACCGAACCAGAATACCCTGTCTGCATATAGGGAGACATGCCAGTGATTAGCCTGGATACATGGATTGAACCTGCAAGTTTTCAAGCCTTGGAAGTGACTGATGCTCAGTATCTACCTATCGGAGCACCAGCCCTAAAACCAAAGGTCTCCACCGAGGTGATGACAGTAGGCCAGGAGATGGTATCTTTGGGTTTCCAACCTGGAGAAGGGTTAGGAAAGAATCAGCAAGGTATCAAGAGTCCAGTACAAATCCCGAGTCAGACTAGGAGAGTCGGATTGGGATATTCATCTGGTCAAACCACCGGAACCCACACAAGCATCCTAAGGCTTATGCTTCCACAATTTTGCTGCCAAACCTTACGGGTCTCGGATGGGTGAAACCCATGAGGAAAATCCCAGCTGTGGTATCAACCATGTTATTTCCTCCCATTATACCAGCAAGTGAGAGAACAACTCCCAGATCCGAGATGGATAACAAAAAGGGAAAAGAAAAGATCATGTACAAAAGACGAGACCCATTTGCTAACATGCGAGTTATCATAAACTACGAGGGTATGAATGATAAGATCCCAGATAGTGATGGTGAGGATCAGATTCAAATTCCTTGCATCAAGAAGGAAAAAGGGGGCAGTTCAAAGAAAGACCCCAGCCCTATTTTGAAGGATGTATTAGTCATCATCCGAGATGAGGCAGATGATCAAAAATCTTTGATCCTCCCTATTCATAAGGATCTAACCCTGGATAACTGGAACAGTGTCCCTTGCCTCAGTCAAAAAGGGTAAAGGGGCAAAGAGTTTGTCTGCCCTTTAAATATGCTTTCATTTATTGCTTACTTTTGATTGCACAGCTATAGTAGTAACTTTTGCCAAGCTTTGCTAAATGCTTTGTATATTTAAGCAGTTGTATATATTAAAGTGAAAGCATTTTGTTTTTAGGACTCAAGAATTGGATGTGTTTGTCTCTGCTATGGAGATGTCAACCTGTCAAAGTAACTACGACTTTGATGTAGAACTGAACTTCGACTTGATGGATATTGATCAAGTGGAGGAAGATGATTATGAGGTGCCAGAGGAGATCAAAGAATGGGTCGAAGACAAACCTAAACCAAACCTCGACCAAACCACCACTATCAACATAAGAACCTCCTAAAAAATCAAAGAAATCTAGATAGGCCTAGACCTTACCCAAGACCAAGAAGTCGACCTGATCAAAATCCTAACACAATTCCAGGATGTGTTTGCATGGTCACATGAAGACATGAAGACATGATTGTCCTTTCTACTGACATTGTTATTCATTGAGTGCCCATCAAAGATGGATTCAAGCCAGTCAAGCAAAAGCTCAGGCGATTAAAACCCGAATGGAGTCTAAAAGTCAAAAAAGAAGTCGTTAAACAATTCAAAGCCAGAATCATCATGGTATCAACAAAACCTGTCTCAAGGATATCATCATGGTATCATCATAGTTCCCGTACCTAAACCCGGAGGGAAAGTACGAATATTCATGGATTATAGGGATTTGAACAAAGCCTGTCTCAAGGATAATTTCCTAGTACCTTTCATCCACATCCTGATCGACAATACGGCGCAGTACGACATATATTCTTTCGTGAATTACTTTGTTGGTTACCATCAAATCATGGTTGCTGAAGAAGACCGGGAGAAAACAACTTTCATCACTCCCTGGGGAACCTTCTACTACAGACGATTATCCTTCGGCCTCATCAATGCCGGAGCCACATATCAGCGAGCCATGATGGCTCTATTTTATGACATGATGCACAAGGATATAGAGGTCTATGTGGACGACATCATCATCAAATCTAGACCATCTTAGGAAGCTATTCAATAGGTTGCGTAAGTACAACCTCAAGCTAAATCCCGCCAAATGTGCTTTTAGTGTCAAATCAGGCAAGCTATTAGGATTCTTGGTGAGTAATCGAGGCATCGAGCTAGACCCTGCCAAGATCAAAGCCATCACTGAGATGCTAGTGCCTTGAACAGAAAAGAAGATACGTGGGTTTCTAGGAAGAATCAACTTCATAAGCTGATTCATTTCCCAGCTTACAGCAACCTGTGAACCCATCTTCGAGCTACTAAGGAAGAATTCCTCCACCAAATGGAATGAGGATTGTCAGAAAGCCTTCCTTGCTTGGATCTCGCTCAAAGCTGACTGTGATGATCAAGTCAATAGATGCTTTCAATGCCAAGTACATGGAAATGCCATACATGCTCCTCCAAATGAGCTACACAACATGAGTTCACCAAGGCCTTACTCCATGTGGGGAATGGATGTGATCGGTCCCGTGTAACCCAAAGCCAACAATGGTTATCGATTCATCTTCACCATGATCGATTACTTCACTAAATGGGTTGAAGCTGTCTCCTTTCCCAAAGTCACCAAAGAGGTCATCATCAGCTTCATCAGAAATAATGTCATCTGTTGATATGGACAACCGGAGGTGATCGTATCAGACAACGCCAAGAACCTGAACAATCAAATGATGAAAGAACTGTGCAGTAGGTTCCACATCAAGCATCTCAATTCTGTCATCTATCAGCCCAAGATGATTGGTGTTGTTGAAGCGGCCAACAAGAACATCAAAAAGATCTTGCAGAAAATGTCTGTCAATCACAAAGAATGGTCTGACCTACTGCCTCTAACCCTGTTAGCATACAGGACGTCAATGCGCACCTCTACTAGGGCTACCCTCTATTCATTGGTCCATGGCATGGAAGCAGTCCTTCCTATAGAAGTAGAGATGGAGTCTTTGCGAGTGTTAATCGACTCTCAGATAGACGAAGATCAGTGGCTGCAAAACCGGTATCACCAACTGTCCCTGATAGTTGAAAAGAGGGTTACAGCCATTTTCCACGGACAGTTATATTAGCAAAGGATTGCTCAATCCTACAACAAGAAGGTCCGAATACGGCAATTCAAAGAAAATAACTTGGTGCTCAAGAAAGTTTTGGCCAATCAAGATGAAGCTAAAGGAAAGTTCGCCCCTAATTGGGAAGGCCCTTTCATTGTCAAGGAGGTGTTGACAGGAGGAGCTGTTAGACTATAAGAGATAGACGGGACCGAATTTCCCCAAATCATTAACTCAGACACCATAAAAAGGTACTATGTCTGAAACATATGCATACCAGCATCCGAGTCCTACAAATCAAATTAGGTTTAGTTTTCACTAGAAGTTAGAACTACAAATGACCTGATCTCCCTCCACCCGGGAGTACATAGCCAGCCATTTCTGGTGCGGTCAAAACAAAAAAAAATCAAAAACTCATCAAACCAAACTCAAAACCCAAGATAAATACTTTTTAGACCTCCCTCACACAAAAAAAAATTGAACTATGAATGACCTGATCTCCCTCAACCCGGGAGTATGTAGGCAGCCATTTACGGTGCGGTTTGACCTTCAAGAAAAAATAAAAACCAGTCCCAAGACACCAAAACCATATAAAAGTTAAGTCCTATCAAGCTACCCTGGTCAACATGCCCATCTGAGATACTCTCTGACATCTTAACTGTCAGTCCATCAAGAAGAAGCTCAAGATACATCAACAACAGCGAGTCATGAAAGAAGTAGTAATCACTCAGCAATGACAATACATATCCAAACAGGGAAGTGAATCAAAAATATATTTCTCTAATATATAACACTGTTTGATATATACATAGTGTCATGTACATGACAAAAATAGTTGATCTAGTATGTGCAGGAAAAAAAGCTAGTCTATGGACCCAAGGATGAGCGGGCCAGCAATGCCAACATGGCATCTCTCTCTGAAGATGGAGGAACAGCTGCAAGTGCAATACCCTCAGCCTCTATATGGCTTAAAACCTCCACTATCATCTGCAATGTGGGACTGTGGTCATCAATATATGCACTCATCTCGGTAACCAGACCATGAGTATAAGATCGAAGAGCAGTACTATCGGCAATGTGGAAATCCCGAGAAGCTATAGCCTCATCCCTCTCCACAAAAGTTGCCTCCCTAACAATCAAAGTCTCCTCGATCTCTATAAAGGCTGCATCTCTGGCAGATCAGATCTCCTCTCGCTCAATTAAACCTGCATCCTGAGTGGCTCGAGCCGCATCTCTCTCCGCCAAGGCAATATCTCTACCAGACAAAGCGGTCAAATCAGAGCTCTAGCCTGATCTCGTTTAAAGGTCATCCTAGCTAGTGAGTCTGCCAAAGATGGATCTATCCCTACAGGAATTATTGGCAGGTCACTAACTAGTGTTGCGGTCAAACCCATAAAAAACTCATCCTTAGTAGGAGACTCAGGATCCTCCATAGGCTCCTCCTCGTCTGAATCTACAATAAGAGCTGACTGGATGAATGTGGTCACTGATATATCTGCCTCTAACCATGCTGAGTACTCCAAAGAACAGTCCGGATGGCTACTAGAGAAATTAGCCCTCTCCCTGTGAGTCCAACACTCATACACTCAGATCAAAACAGCAGATGACATAGATGAAGCTGACATCCTCTGATCAACAGCCCCCTCAAACGGATGCAGGCTCTGAAACTGATCGAACTGGCCTATAACAGCCAAAGGATGATAAGTAGTCACTCCACTCAATCCCTCTATGGGTAGATAATCCATGCCAGATGCGTGGGTGATGAAGCTATAGGGAGAGACTAGTCCTGCGCACGGCAGAATCGAGAATGGATGCTTAATATCAGACAAAAATGATGACCATGTCTCTGAATCGGTACACTCCGTCGGTTGAAAGGAGTAGGACATAGCTATATCATGGGAAAAATAATACCCTTGATGTCTGAAAAATCCAATCGGTCGAATATGGGACATGAGGCATACATAGAATAAGACCAAACAGCCTCTGAAGAACCCCTCCGAGTGGGTAATGCAATGGGTGGCTGACCTCAGCGTCTCAGCCAATATCATCGGTATAATGGTGCTACCTTGCCTAAGGGCATGCACCACAACTATCAATCCCACTCCCCTGGGCTCGGTTCGGTTCGAGTTAAAACGGAGTTTATATGAGCTGCCAAGTCAAATTTGAAGAAAATTGCTACGCAATTAAGCGGGTTGTCCTGAAATCTTGCGTTTAAGCAGCTTAATCCTGACAGAAAGATGAACTCTTTGAAAACCCTTGGTATTCATCCCGAAGCCATATCTAGGGATCAATGATGAAGAATGCTGAAAAACTGCCGAAAAACTGCCACTTTCGAAGACGGGGTACAGACCGACTACAGTTCAGCCGTTGGCTCAACCCCAGCGAAGCGTCTGGTACAGACCGATGATAGTTCAGCCATTGGCACGACACCAACAAAGCGTCGGGTATAGACCGAGACAGTTCTAGCCGTTTGCTCAACCCCAGTGAAGCGTCGGGTACAGACCGGTGACAGATCAGTCGTTGGCACAACCCCATCAAAGCGTCGGGTACATATCGAGGCAGTTCAGCCGTTGTCACAACCCCAACAAAGCATCGGGTACAGACCGAGACAGTTCAGCCGTTGGCTCAACCCCAACGAAGCATCAGAAGGAATCCGGTGACGGAAGCAATATATTAATCCATCCTCAAAAGGAGCACCAAGAAGGATTGGTGATTCAATTCCCTTGTTACCAACTACCGATGGAAATTATCATCTAAATAGGCATCAAATAAACACACCTAAGTAACTCGTTAACCTAGATGAATCCCCAGCAGAGAAACCGACAGAAAGATATGATGACATCAGCCGTTAAAGAAGATATGCCTTGTGAAGAGTCTCGACAGACATGGGAAACCCTTGGTCTTGAACCAAGGTAGCCTCAATAATATCATTTGCATCATAGTGATCAGGTTCATCATGGATAATGTCATCCTTAGCAGAACGAGACGAGAATAATCTGTGATAGCCTAGCTCTGATAAACCAATCAGTGGTAACCCTACCCCCTTGAAGGTATCTAACATTCAGCGCATAGCATGCCATGCATTGCCTCCCCTTTGCATTTGCATTTCCCGTGTCTACTAATTTTATCCTGTTCATTTCACTACATAGCATGAACATGATAAAGAGGGGCATCTGTAGACACTCAAAATTTTATTTCCCTATTATTAACACTGTAGGAGGGCAAAATTATCTTTTTAAATCAACCCTGGTCTCAATATTGGGTCATCAAATCAACCCCGATCTCAATACCGGGCCATCAAATAAACGCCGCTCTCAATACCGAGTAGTCAACACAACCCCGGTCTCAATACCGGGCCATCAAATTCACCCCAGTTTCAATATCGGGCCATCAGTTCAAACCCGGTCTCAATACCGGGCAGTCAAATCAACCCTGGTCTCAATACCAGGCCATCAGTTCAACCTCGATCTCAATATCGGGTCATCAGTTTAACTCCGATCTCAATACCGGGCAGTAAAATCAACCCCGGTCTCAATACCAGGTAGTCAACTAAACCTCGGTCTCAATAATGGGCCGTCAAATCAACCCCGATCTCAATACCGGGTCATCAGTTCAACCCCGGTCTCAATACCGGGCAGTTAAATCAACACTGGTCTCAATATCGGGCAATCAACTCAACCTAATCTCAATACCAGGCCAACGAGTCAGCCCCGGTCTCAACCCGGGAGGTAAAGGTCAGCCCCGATCTCAACCCGAGAAGTACAGGTCAGCCCCGGTCTCAACCTAGAAGGTATAGGTCAGTCCCGGTCTCAACCCGGGAGGAACAGGTCAGCCCCGGTCTCAACTCGAGAAGTACAGGTCAACCCCGGTCTCAACCCTGGAGGTACAAGCCAGCCTTGGTCTCAACCCAGGAGGTACAGGTCAGCTCCGGTCTCAACCCGGGAGGTACAGGTTAGCCCCTGTCTCAACCCGGGAGGTACAGGTCAGTTCTGGTCTCAACCCGATACGTACAGGTCAGCCCCAATCTCAACCCGGGAGGTACAGGTCAGCTCCGATCTCTACCTGGGAGGTACAGGTCAGCCCCAGTCTCAACCTAGGAAGTACAAGTCATCCCCGGTCTCAATCCAAAAAGTCAGGTCAACTTCAAAAACAATATTGAAGCCTCACAACATCCCCAGAGAAAAACCTGGAGCGACCAAGTCAACCTCAGAGATAAGAATGAGGATAAACAGAGTCGAATGGCATCCAAGTCTTGGAAACAACCCCAAGAAGTCAACCGAAGGTCATGCCGACACTAAAGGCAACCCCGGGAGGGGAAAAACGGTCATTTTACCAACTCCAAGATGATTCAATCAAACTCAAGCCGAATTGATGCCACCAATGTCAAAACGAACCATAACGATGATCCCAAGTGCAAAGAGTACAAGACAGCTCAACGGACAAACTACGAGGAATCGAAGACCTGGTTATGAACCCATCTTCTTGGACCTAAAAAATGTTTCATCCCATGTCATTGTGACACTCTTGGCGAGGGCTTTCTGGAAAGGTATCGCACGCCTCAAACGAACGCTCCAATCAAAAGTTAGAAAGTTTTGACTTCAACTTCGCGTTGCTCAGAGTGCACGTACTTCGAGACGATAGAACCTGTCGCGAGGCCCATTCCACATAGGTCCGTACCTCTACCTATGATAGCAGCAGGTAGAGTGGAGGCTCCCTGGTCTATATATAGAGCTGCACCCCCCTCTCATTTCAAGAATTCAGAAACTCTCCGAACCCCTACTCGTTTGGTTTTCTGGCTATTTTCTTATCTTCCAAACCCAAATTTTTTCACTCTAACATGTAGATATACCCACATACTACCATATATCAGAAAATAACCGGTAGATTCGGACGTTTAAAGCCTACGATTTGGCAAAAAGCCCGTGTAGCAGTCCATTGTGAGTATTTTTACGATCAGCAAATCAATACTACTTCTTTGCACTTTTAAACACTTGCATATCAAGTTTCGTTTTCTAAATATGCCCGAAACTCAGTTCCGTCGCTGTTTTTGTCAACTTTTGGTACATTTTTGTACATAAACGCATTTTTTGGCATTTTTAAAACTCGAATTGACGATCCGTCGCTTCCAGCAGCTTTTAAATATTAATATTTGCATTGTGAACAACTTCGCCGGACTGGGTTATCTTCCCAGTCTAGTTTTGGCTTTTTTTGTATATATTTAACTGTATATATACTAACTTTTCAATTCTGTCAAGCCCAGAGTCAAATCCGCGGTAGTTTACTACTTTTATATATGTTTATGCATATATAAGCAACATTCACCACACTGGGTTATCTTCCCAGTCTTGGTTGACTACTTTTCTGTCTATATATCTATATATATATATATATATATATATTTCAGTTTGGCCTGGATCATTCTATGACCTTTTTATTGTTTTTATATATATTTATGCATATATAAGCAGCCTTCACCACACTTGATTATCTTCCCAGTCTTGGTTGACTACTTTTCTGTATATTTATATTTCAGTAAGGCCTGGATTATTCTGTGGTCTTTTTACTGTTTTATATATATCTGAAATATTCACCACACTCGGTTACTTTTTACTGTTTTTCTATATATATTTCAATTCTGTCCAGCTTGGATCATTCTGTGGCTTTTATACAGCTTTTATAAAAATATATATGTATATATATATATATATATTTCAATTTTAGTCCAAATACCAGTGTGAAAATGTATTGCCCTTTACAGCTTTTATATATAATTATATATATATATATATAAATATTGCTCTACTCATTTTATTAAATTGTTGCTTTAAATATTCATTTGATATGAATCGGCACTGACAATTCTGCGGGCGAACTAGATTTATTTAAATCTCGCCAACTCTAACTTTCAAACGGTTCAAAATTTGTCTAGACAGAACCGGGAAGCTAGAATGGCTGACATTTATTTAAATCTAGCATTTTTCCTAGTTTTAGTTATGAAAGCTACCTCGCGGCCCTTAGATCGCTATCTAGTGCGAACGAGATGATTCGGCCATATCCGAGCCAGGATTTACTGATGAATCCTTGGTTCTGGCGATATTTGGATATATTTATGTACAAATTTGAGCTATGCAGGATTATCGGCCTCCCTATGTGAGCCTAGGAATCGTGGGATTCATGATCAAACAGATCAGAATATGATTCCCACGATGGACAAACTCCACTTTACAAATGTACCCTGCCAGTTTTTCTGTAAAAAATGTACATTTAAAAGACCTTAAAACGGTTATCCGGATTTAAGGTCTCAACATAGTGAAAACATGGTTTGTCGTGTCAGAGTCTCTCTGATGGCTATCATGCCTATGTGGAGACCGACACTTGCATATTTTTGTGGTAGAGGATGCTTCGCAGCCCGACAATCACCATTCAAATTGAGCCAAAAGGCTGAAAAGATAAAACTGAAGTATCAATATGCTTCAATTTCTATGTTGGTGTAAGGGTTTGAAAACATTCTTTCAAAACATCATTTTAATAATCTTTTTTTTTCGAAAAAAGAAGCTTTTGCAAATCAAATCAAAGATTTTTTGCAAATCAAATCAAGCCCTTCGTATATAGGTTCAACGATGCATAGACATGCTTTCCATCAAACATAGGCCCAATTTTCAAACAGCATTCACACATACATTTCAGTTTTTTAAGGGAAATATTGAAAAGATGCGGTACCTTGTTTACACAGGAGTTATGGGGTGCCTAACTCATTCCCCACACTTAACCAAGCCCCCGAAATCAAAAATTTCGGTTTCAAAGATAAAGTTTCGACACTGTCCAGCAATTGGGCCTCTTTTAAACAAAACTCGGTTGAGTTGGTACAACCATTTTAAATCTACCAACTGGCGACTCTATAAAACGTTCAAATCGTCGACATGATACGTGTTGGCCTTTTCCTAAAAAACCCTTCAAAACCTTTTTCGTAATAAAAAGAGCAATGGTAGATATAACTTAGGAAGAGAGAAAGATCCGAGTTGTGACCCGACCCGCGGATTTTTTCCCGACGTCGACAACGCACAACACGCAAGTATACGTGGTCAACAAGTAATAAAGTGAAAGTAGAGTATCGTTCCCACTATGAATTATTTGATAAAAATTACCAAGTACTAACCTGTAATCAACTTAATCTTATTTAAACGAATGATGTAGTATTCTGAATTAACAATATATATTTAAATTAATTCTAACTACCCCTAGAATGAAACGAGAATACAAAGACTTGAGACTACAATTTCACCTGTTGTTTCATTTAAATCAATACACTCCCCGTTAAATCAAATTGATTATCTCGGATTGTTAATCAAGAACACTAAGGTAAAATATGGCCATCTCTCGATGTACCATACCCATATCAACTTAAATCCACAGATGATATAACAAAGTAAAATACCCTAATTAACTAATATATCTATGTGAATTACAGTTAAAGAGAGTTTAAGCACAAGTTCTTATCATATTACATGTGGTGTAAAGGTATATCTCCATCCTAAACACAAATAATAAATTCCAACGCCATGCAGAAAACACAATCACATATTATGATCAGATCTAAACCCATAATTTGTCTCTCGATTTCGTATGGATTATCACGGTAGTTGATAGCTAGGCAATTAAGCAATTATTCATAAACCATAATAGACAATCCAATAATAATGAACAAGACTAACAAGGAAGCATATCAAAGTAAACTACGCAACAAGATCTATTATAATCTCAAAATATAGTTTAACTCATAATTAATTCAAAATCCATAATCCACAATTGTTTATACATTGAAAGATAAACAGATAGAAGTAAAGAGAAGTTAGGAATTGCGATATACACATCTGAATTTCTCTTGCTCCACTCTGAATCTCAAATGATCTTCAATTGCTTCAATCTCTAACTCTAATCTAAACTAGGGTTTTATCTAATCTAATGAAATGGAAAATCTCCCTAATCCTAGTGAATACTCCTCTTTTTATATCCCTTTTTATGTGTCTTTTAGCCCTCCTTAAAGTCCTTGAACCAATAAGCCAAACAAATCCTTTTTAGACTCAACTTCTGAAATTCATTTTTTCCTCGACAGCTTAGCCCCGGCGCAGATTTTACACTAGGAAACTTAGCCCCAGCGCATGAACAGTACCAGATATTACAAATATATTAAGCTCTATTTTTCATATTTTCATCCTCCAATGTTGTTTCCTACAACACAAACATAAACACAAAAATAAGTAAAATGACACTAAAAATACTTAAAAGTTAACAAAGAATCAAGTCTAAAAGGTGTCCAATTCGTAGGTATAAAACTCACTCATCAACTTATTTATTATTAATTAAAATTTAATTAGCTTTTAAAATTAAAATCATGATTGTAACTTATTAATTTACAACAATTTTACTTTTTATAAAATTTATTTAGTTAATTAAATAATTATACAATAGAGTATGACTAAACACTATGTTTAGGCTTTTCGGTTTCCACTAAACTTTGAACACTAATTAAAAATGCATATATAAATACAAATGATTGATTATGAAAACTAAATATTAAATTTTGAAACTATATAAAACCTAATATTAAATTAACAATAACAAAAGAATCACATTAGTAATACTTAATTGTGAGTATTCGACAATTGTATGTGATTTGTAGTCATTCGTTTTTTAAGCAAAATAAATAGTAATAAGTCAATTTAAAATTCAAACAATATATTTTATAATCATTATATAAAATAATTAAACCTAATTTTATTTAAAAAATAACTCTTGCACTGGGGACTTAGCTAGTCTATATATATAATAAGGTAAAACGATTTTTTTTTGTCCTTTCTCTTTGGTATGTAAATAAAATTTAACTGCTACTAATCTTTTTTAAAGTCTCTTGATTTTATTTTATCAAATAATATTAAAACACTTTTTAAACCTAGAATTTAACTAAAACCAAAATGCTATTTATGATCCTAAAAAGTTTAAAGTAACTTATTATTTTAGGCATAAATATATTTTACTACCTTAAACTATTGTCCTTTTTTCACTTCGATGATTCACATTTTAATTTTGTTAATTAAATTATTAAACTATAAATTTTTCAATAAGTCTATGGGGACAGTTTTTTTGGACAAGGAAACTGGACCTGTTTGTCCAATTTTCCACTTTTCACTCCTTTATCTCTCTCTTTCTCACTCTCTCCAATTTTAACTCCAATTTTATCTCTCTTTCTCACTCTATACACTTATCAATTATTCCTCTTTTTTTTCTTTATATCTCTTTCTTACTTGATTAATATTTTTTTAGAAAGTAAAATTGAGATGAGTTCCTTTTTACCTCATGATAATGCTCATGTGTACCATTTATACAAAAAAAAATTATTGTCAACTAGAATTTATTTTATTTACTTCTTTAATGTTAATTTATTAAATTTATTTTGTTACTTATTTAATATTTTTTCCAAAAAAAGTTAAAAAGATTACCACATTGACAATCTTTTTAAACTTTTTTGAAAAAAATATATTAAATAAATAAAACAATAAATTTAATGGAATAACATTAAATAAAATAAAATAAAATATAGTTGACAATAATAAATTTTGGTATAAATGGTACACATGAATATTATCATAAGGTAAAAAGAAACGAAATACACGCGAAGCTTGGCGGCTTAGACCGCTGGGGGATAGATCCGGTGTGAGAATAAGTACAGGCTGAATAATGTTTAACAATGGAGGCTTAATGTTCTAGTAATGGAAAATAATATTGCGTGTACCTTAAAATCAAAGTAAAGCCTTGTATTTATAGTGATCTGATCACCTCCATAGAATCCTTCCCTATGTAGAATTATGATTCCTCATTAAGTGCAATTCCTTAATGGGATTGTATGAAATCTCCTAAAAGAAAGGTAGTTGGATTATAACCTAACACCTCATTTAGGAATTAGAAACCAAACATAATTGAAATCTGTGATTCCTTAAAATACTCAACTTGTCAAAATAGAATCCTACGTAGGTTAAAAAAACCTTATGTGGACCTTGGCCCACTATATAATTCGGGCCCAAATAATCACGCCCCAACATTGTCCCCTAGTCTTCGGCTAAATGGAACATTTGATCGAAGAGTACTTCGAACAGAGACCAATGATTAACAATAAATGATGTCTAGCCCAATC
Source organism: Panax stipuleanatus (assembly GCA_020205555.1). Taxonomy (NCBI): domain Eukaryota; kingdom Viridiplantae; phylum Streptophyta; class Magnoliopsida; order Apiales; family Araliaceae; genus Panax; species Panax stipuleanatus. The sequence goes on from JAINUT010001517.1 coordinate 64,483, forward strand.
TCCTCGGAAAACCGCCCAACACATAAAGTAGGGACCCACCAACTCCCTCTCACATTTGCCATATGATAACCCATTAATTAGTTATTCTCCAAAAAATGCGCAAATTTGAAAATATATTTCACCATTTTAAATCCCTTACCCCCAAATCAACCAACTTCATCTCCTCTAATTCTGAATTCTTAGAGTCTCCCTCCTCCCATCAAAATTGTTCTCCAGCAATAAATTACCCTGCAAATATTGCACCCCCAACTCTCCCACCTCATCCGCCCCTCCAAACGCCGAGCCCATCCTGGCTACCCCTATGTCATCTATTCCACCACTACTAGTAACCACTCCCACTTCTACCTCCAAGGCTGGCCCTGAGTTTTTAAGGGCTTAAAGCGACAACAAAAAAATGGGCCTTTTACGAATTACTATTAAGATAGGCATAAAAAAAACTAAAAACTTTTCCTGAACAAAAGAGCATCAATACGAAAGAATATCAAATATAATAACTGACTATTTATATATTTTTAAAGCATCATTTAAATATCACATTATCACTAAGGGGTTGTTTGATAAAAACTGAATGAATCTGAATCTGAATCTGAATAAAAAAAGTTATTTGATAATTAATACGTCTGAAATATCTGAATAATAGTCTTTTACTATTTTACCCTTTTGTAGTGATGCTTAACTTTGATGCAACTAATTCCAATATGGGTATACAAGTAAAAAAGTCATTCAATTGTGGCTTACCGAATCAGCCAACCATGGGCTCCTGACTCGGTCAGCACTTTTACCTCTCCATTCAGAGTATTTCAGATTCTATGTTTTCAAATCAAACAAACTTAATTGATTTTTCTGATTCAGTAAGTACCATTCAGCCCAATAAGTTGGTTATCAAACAACCCCTAAATTTAAACTGACGTGGGTTGGGCTCTTTTGTTTGGGTATATATATACATAACACAAATAGCTCTTGGGGGCCCTAAAAATTTGTCAATTTAAATGGACCTAAAGCCCGGGCTCCTTGGGCTTTAGCCCAGGGCCAGTGTTGTCTACCTCCATCAACTCCCAAGCATTCGTCCAAGCTATCACCACCGACTCATCCACTGTTACTACCATGTCTTCCCCCCAAGCCCTAGCTTCTCCCACGAAAAAAATAGACTATCAAAAAATGTTGCGCGAAAACACTGATGAATTAAAGTTTCGCCACACCAACACCCAATCCATAATCACCAAGTCGGATCGTCACACCATCAAAGAACATTATCATATCCCTGTCACCCATCAATTCAAAGCACCCTCTTCGACCGATCAAATGTACCACCATAACAATGGTTAGATCGCCATGCCTCTCACCCTTCTGGAAAAAGGCATCTAGCTTCACATGAACGTTCGAGCGTCTCGCTGGGAGAAACACCTTCAGACCGAGTTAAGGAATTGGCAAAATTAATCACGAAGCTACCGATGAAAGAATCGGACTATGCACTACTGACCAAACCAGTATGGCTCTTCGATCACAAATATAAGTTGCATATCCGTACTTTTTATCAATAATATCTCATGCATACTTTTCAACTGACATCTGACCCACTCTCCGAACACAGTATCCCTTATCAAGCCACCAAAAGGGAAGACCTCAAAAGCTTCATCACCGGAAAAACCTCTAAGAAATCCCCAACCCCATCAAACACCAAAACTACTCAACCAGAGTCTTCTGCCTTAGGACCATCCTTTTTTCATCCGAACCAAACCTTCTATATCCGCATCCCAGTCATTGACAACCCCAAACCCTTCATTTACCAAGGTAAGTCCACTAGATTTGCCCTTATCCAAAAGGACCACCCAACTCTGAGAAAAACAAAGACAAACCAAATCCCCCACCATATCAAAATCTTGCTCTTCCGAACCCTCCCAATTTCACGTCGAAGCCTCTTCCACTCAGACCCAAATAATCTCAACATCCATTCAAACATTAATCATCGTCACTCACCCCACACCAAATGTCAAACTTTTCGTGATTCATGATATAACCTACCAAGAATCGTCTGAAGAAACGCCCGAAGACCTTCCCCTGATCAAGAAACCTCGCAACAAATCCCCACCTCGCAAAAAATCCCCTCATCCCAACAACTGCCCTCCTCAACATCCTTCACCATCCCAAACTCAACAAGAGGTTGGACCCTCCACCAGTAAAATACAGGAGGCCCGAAGCCGAATGACCCTATGGCCATCCGATCTTGAAGAATATTCGCACGAACTCTTCGAGAACTTCATCCTCCCCTCCTTCTAGCGCCAATGTTAATGCTAAAATTCCTCCATGTGCTCCAATCACCAAAGCGAGTCAAATCCTATACACAAACGAAACACAGGCGAAGCTTGGCAGCTTGGGCAGCCGGGGGATAGCTCCGGTGTGAGAATAAGTGCATGCTGAATAAGGTTTAAAAATGGAGGCTTAATGCTCTAGTGCTAGAAAATAATATTGTGTGTACCTTAAAATCAAAGTAAAGTCTTGTATTTATAGTGATCTCACCACCTCCATAGAATCTTCTCCCATGTAGAATTATGATTCCTCATTAACTGCAATTCTTTAATGGGATTGTACAAAATCTCCTAAAAGAAAGGTAGTTGGATTATAACCTAACACCTCTTTAGGAATTAGAAACCAAACATAATTGGAAATATGTGATTCCTTAAAATACTCAACTTGTCAAAACAGAATCCTACGTAAGTTAAAATAACTTCATGTGGATCTTGGGTCACCATATAATTCGGGCCCAAATAATCACGCCCAAACAGTTAGATTTATAGTAACTATGACTATGGTAGATAAAGGAAGAGGAGAGAGCTGCCCAAATTGAAGATGATGAGGGTGAGAGAAGAGAGGTGCTCAAATTGTTGTGATATTTTTTTTATATCTTAATTTCTCTTAGGTTTTCAAAGTTAGATATTAAAAATAGTGCTAATAATATTTTAATTATTACTTTGCTTTTTTCTTTTAAAAAAATTACTTTTAAAATTAGATGTTTTCATTTTAAAAATATGTTAAGCTTTTGTATTGTTAAATTGTAATGTTATATTACATTTAAGCCCTCTTAATTTGTATAAAATAATTTAAATTTATTATAAAATAAGTCTTCTTTTAACACATCATCAGTCACATCTTATGTGTTAAAGTCACGTCATCAATTTATGATATGACAATTTTAATTGAACTAAAGTGAAAAAATTAATAGGATAATCACTTAATTAAAAAAATTTCAATGTATTAACAATCACAAAAGTGAAAAATATCAATAGTTTGAAATAATAAATTGTACTTAAGCCTTGTATTTACAATCCATACCAAAATCATGCCATCATAATTTTAAAACAATATTAATGTTAACACGTGATAAAATAGCCTGAACATGTCGCATATATATTCACGACCATATAAATTTGTGTTCAAAATTCCAATTGCATCTTTAATCATATAAATAGATATATCTTAAATATGTGGGTCATTATATCAATAACTAAAACTTTAAGCAATTATTCTAACTTATCGCAACAAATATCCATACCAAAATATCATATAATCTATAAATACATCTACCCATAAATCAAGATTATATGATATTAATTAGGCATATAGTTCGGCCAACAAAAATATAATAACTAAACTTTTTGGGACATGATTATTTGAATTCGGATGATTTGGTGGGTCATGATCCACGTGGAGGAAGTCTCTTCACGTAGGAACCTGTTTGGGTAATTATAAAATTTTAAGGAATCCAAGATTCCTGATTATATTTGGTTTCTAACTCATAAGGAAAGTGTCATAGTAGAATCCGACTTTCTTTCTTTAAGGAGATTCAATTCAATCCTATTAAGGAGTCGACATGATGCATGTTGGCCTTTCCCCTAAAAAACCCTTCAAAAACTTTTTCCTAAATAAAAAGAGTGAGGGTAGAGAGAACTTAGGAAAAGAGATTAAAAGATCCGGGTTGTGATCCGTCTCGCGAATTTTTTAAACCAATGTCAACAGGTGGCGACTCTACTGGGGACAGTAGAGGGCTTAGGCCGCTTTCAAATCTTTTCAAACATTTCCCTTTCAAAACTATTGAATGCGTGAAATTCTGCGTCTCCACAGTCAATGAATGAGTGAATGCTGCGTCTTTATTGAATGTATGAAAGTTGCGTCTTTATATTGAATGAATGTGAATGAATGCTTTCCTGCTTTTTAGTGCTTCGCACCCATGTCACCATATGCACAACAGTGAGGCACGATGTATGTAAATGTATGTTGTGTGTCCCTCTCACAAGGAGGATAACACGGTCGGTGATAAGTAATGTCTTTGGGGACAACTAAGTCTCTGGGGCTCATGAAAATGCACCACCTAGATTCGCTCCAGTTGAAAGATCGAATTAATTTTCCCTCTAGTAGATTGCGAAGATTTGGGAGCCTTCATGCCGAAAACAAAGCCGCGAGAGTAACCTAGGATAGGTTAGCCTCTGATTAACCAAATTCGAAGGGAAGCTTCTTCATGTCTTTCTCTTTTAATTCCATGTTAAGTCTCCAATTACCGAGGAGCACAATGTAAATATCATAATGAAAGATTTACTTTCCCTGTCAAAATACCCTGTCATCCTGTCATCAAAACAACTAACCTCAGTTTTGCAGGATAAATGTAAAAAACACATCATGCATCCTATTTTTACCTACATCAGGAAATTGACACGCCTGCATTTTGTTGTAGGTAAAAATTGGTCATGTTACTAGATCTAAGTCTAAAGCACCCAGTCCATCCACGAACATGGCTTCTAGTGCTCAACCAGAATCCACCCCGGTATTCAGGATAGAATTCAAAAGTCTAAAAAATCAGATAGCCGAGTTAGTCGGTTTTCTCTGAGAACAAAGCAAGGCCCTTAAAGGGAAACAATCTCAAGCTCACACAGAACCGGGAGCATCTTGTGGTAGTGCTGGTGGTCAAGAGACCAATAAGGCCAAAACTCAGGTTCCTGGACCACAAAACCAAGACACGACCAACAAAACCCCTAAAATCACCAATCTTTTGCTCATTAATTTACTATTTATTCACAATAAAAATTAATCAACATGTTTAAATCCCTTCACTATATTAAAGTAAATTGAATATTTAATTACTAACATTTCTATCAACTCTCTGATATAAAATCCTTAGGGCTAGTCCACTAATTTAATTAAACCATTAGTGACTCCCTTTAAATATTCCTAGCAATTATTCGCATAGGCACAAACTCACATAACCACATAACCACACAAGGTTTAAATAAGCTTACAAAACTAACTCATTAAAATTAAATCATATATTTAATTAATAATGGAGTTTAAAAATTTACGGTCATTACATCCTTGTCCCCGGATTGTATGTATTCTGATACTTGTTTTGTGGCCTATTGTAACTACCCACGAACTGTACTGATGCCGGATTAATTGCACAATGGTCCGTTGGATGCTCCCCTGCACATAGCTTACACACAACTGCTACCTGTTGCATATTCCCTCCTGAGATCGAATCCATCTTCTTTGATAAGACTGCTATTTGAGCTGACAGAGTTGTCACTGAATCCACTTCCAGAATCCCTGCTACCTTGGGTTGTGTCATTTTATCAGTTGGCCACTGATAGTTATTTGCTGCCATTGTTTTAATCAAGTCATAAGCTTCCTTAAATTTCTTTGTCATGAAAATTCCCCCTGATGCTGCATCAATGCTAGTCTGGGTATGACCTCCTAACCCATTGTAGAAGGTATTCATCTGCATCCACTGAGGTAGTCCATGGTGTGGACATTTTCTCAACAATTCTTGTTATCTTTCCCATGCTTTGTATAAAGGTTCTCCCTGCTGCTGTGCAAATATAAAAATTTCAGTTCTCAGTCTGGCTATTTTTGCTGGCGGGAATAATTTAGATAAAAATTTCTATGCCAAATCATTCCATGTGGTAATTGACCCCGGTGGTAGAGAATTGATCCAACCCTTTGCCTTATCCCTGAGAATGAACGAAAATAACCTTAGCCTAATAGCATCATCTGACACACCATTGCACTTAAATGTATCGTAAATTTTTATAAAGCTGACAATGTGATCATTCGGGTCGTCATTCGATAGACCCCCAAACTGACAAGTGTTATGCACCATTTGTATAGTACCAGGCTTGATCTCGAAATTATTAGCATTAATAGTAGGCCTGGTAATACTTGACTGAATTTTCGTTACCCACAGTGTAGCATAGTCCCGCAGTGCTTTCTGTTCTTCTTCAGCCATGTTATCTGGCGTTTTAAGTGATTCTCGAGTTTTCTCAATCCACTTACTCAACCTCTAGAACCTTTTGTCGATGTCGTCCTCTTAAGGCAACAATTTAGGCTTCTTTGTTCGAGTTTGCATGCATTAATCGAGAGTACCTGAAATAATAAATAAATAAAAAATAAGAATAAAAAAATATTTAACTAAAACTGATTTAATTAAACTGATATTGAAAGTGATAAACATAATTATATTCCCCAGCAACGGCGCCAAAAACTTGTTGGGTAAAATCTAGTTATGCGCAACACGCAAGTATACGTGATCAACAAGTAATAGAGTGAAAGTAAAGTATCGTTCCCACGGAGAAAATAACTACAATTTATCCTAACTATTACCAATTTTATATTATCTCAATTTTATTAAACCAGTAATCAAGTGATGATATTTATGAAACACTACCAATTAAATTATAACTAACACTATTCAGGAATTTGACAAGTTTTCGGAGAATTAAGCCTACAACTTCACTTATTGTTTCACTTCTAATGACACACTTTCTTTTAAGTCGAATCAACTATTCTAAATTATTAACCAAGAACACAATAGTATATATAACCATCTCTCAATGTATTATACCCATACTAACTCAACGCCACAACTGATAGAATTGAGTAGGACACCTTAATTAACTAACTCACTATATCTCTATGTGAATTATAATTGAAAAAGGTTTTAGTTCAGGTTCTTATTAGATTACGTATGATGCGTAGGCATATCTCTATCCTAAACATGAATTATGAATCCCAACTAACTGCATAAATCACAAACATACGTTACTATGATCAGTTCTAATCTCATATTTCATCTCTTGAGTTCATATAGAATAACAAGTAATTGGTGATCAAGCAAAAACATAATTATGCATAAACCATAGTAAATAATCTGGAAATAGTCTTAATCAATCAATATGGAAGCATGTCAATTCTCCGTTACGCAAAAAGCTCCATTATATACTTAAATAGTAAATTAGTTCATCATAGATAAATAAATAACTAACATCCACAAAGTTACTAGCATCCTGAATACAATGAATAGATGAAGAAAGAGAATAGAAATTGAAAGTTTAGTGCTACTCTTCTCCAATCTCGCCTTGCGTTCTTCGTGCCTTTAGCCTCGCTTCAATTCTCCAACGTGTGATCTCCCAAGGTTAGGGTTATGTTAATGATAAAGATAATGTCCTCTCTGCCCCTCTATTTACCTTTAATACTCTTCTAATCGCGTTCCAAATCCATCAGCCAAAGATATCCAGAATCCAACTCGAACAAGGAACTTTAAGTTGTCTGCCGCACACTTCGCCTCGGTGAGTTTTCCTTCTTTGAATTCTCGCTCCGGCGCACCTGCACCCCGGCGAAGGTCCTTCACTTTTTGCATATTTTTCTCCTTTTTAACTCATTCTCCTGTTCTCGTCCGCCCAACTTATCCCTGCACAAAACAAATGCAAACACGTAATAATGCTCCTAAAAATACCCGAAGTAGCAGTAACTTAGGTTTGAAAGATATCCGATTCGTAGGTATGAAACCCACTCATCAGCCGGCCTGGCTAGTCCAGGCTTTGACCAGGCCTGCTCAGGTCGGATCAAGGTTAGGCTGCAGGCTGCATGCCATTTGTGCAGCTCTATCTATAGATGATACACAAATGAATAATACATATTCAAAAAGTTGGGTGTTTGGCAAAACCCTAATTTTATCTCTTAAGAGAATATGTCAGTACTCACCCAACTATTGAAAGTTTGAGTAACTGTCTACTCTTTTAATTAATTAGATTCCTAATCTAATTTGGAACTTATGAGAGTAATTTTATTAATTAATTCCTAAACCATTTAGAAATTAAATAAGACTCCACTTGTTAATTTTTATTTAATATTTCCAAAATATTAAATAATAAATATTAGGCTATTTAATTTATTCTATCACCATAGCATAGAATATTTTCCTTTTGCAGTGTGACCCTTTAAGATCTTCATATTAAACCGGCTGTGAATAAATCAATTAGAATAATTCTAATCTTATTTAAATAAATAAATTAAACTATTTTATTCATTTAAATAAATAATATTTATTCTACAATAAGGGTTGGCCCCCTTAGCGATAAACTACTTTTTAGATAATATAGATTTTAACATTAATCATAAAATAATCTTTCAGTAAATAGTTACCGTACAATTCAATCCTTCTACTATACAATGTCCCAATTAAATATAAGACTTGAAATTACTGTCCAGTCTTATTTTATTTAATTATATGTACTTTGATTCTCAAATGCACAACTCTAAATAATGCAAATTGGAAACACCTTTCTAATTTCATTGCTTTGGCCAAAGACTACCTAGTTGTCATTTATCGAATCATGTAGGACATTCTCTCCTTTTACTAGAAGTGGTAGATTCTTTATTGACCATTCATTATCTTCATATACAACTTATTATACCCAAGCATACCCTTTGATATACCCTAAGAGTCTTTTCGACGTCGAGAAAAAATCCGCAGGTCGGGTCACAACCCGGATCTTTCTCTCTTCCTAAGTTATGTCTATCCTTACTCTTTTTATTGTGAAAAAGGTTTTGAAGGGGTTTTTTAAGAAAAGGACAACATGTATCATGTCGAAGATTGAACATTTTACAGAGTCGCCAGTTGGTAGATTTTTGAAATGGTTGTACCAACCCAACTGAGTTTTGTTTGAAAAGAGGTCCAATTGCTGGATACTGTCGAAACTTGATCTTTGAAAATGAAGTTTTGTGTTCGGGGGCTTGGTTAAGTGTGGGGAAGGTGTTAGGCACCCCACAACTCCCGTGTAAATGCGGTACCACATCTTTTCAATATTTTCCTTTTAAATCTGTGTGTGTATGAATGCTGGAAGAAAAATTGGGCCTATGTTTGATTGAAAACATGCTTATACATCGTTGAACCTATATACGAAGGGTTTGATTTGATTTTTTTGCAAAAAGTCTTTGATTTGATTTGCAAAAGTATTTGATTTGATTTGAAAAAGCTTCTTTTTTTGAAAAGATTATTGAATGATGTTTTGAAAGAAGGTTTTCAAACTTTTATGCTAACAAAGGAATTGAAGCATATCGATACTTCAGTTTTATCTTTTCAGCCTTAAGGCTCAATTTGAATAGTGATTTGTCGGGCTGCGAAGCATCCTCGAGCACAATATATATATAAATATCGGTCTCCTCATGGGCATGATAGTCATCGGAGGGACTCTGATATGACAAACTATATTTTCACTATGTTGAGACCTTATATCCGGATAACCGTTTTAAGGCCTTTTGTATGTACTTTTTTACAAAAAAAATGGCAGGGTACATTTGTAAAGTGGAGTTTGTCAGTCGTAGGAATCAGATTCTGATCAGCTTGATTATGAATTCCACGATTCCTAGGCTCACATAGGGAGGCCAATAAACCTACACAGTTCAAATTTGTACATAAATATATCCAAATATCGTCAGAACCAAGGATTCATTCAGTAAATCCTGGCTCGCACATGGCCGAAGCGTCTCGTTCCCACTAGATAGCGATCTAAGGGCCGCGAGGTTGCTTTAATAACAGAAACTAGAAAAAATGCTAGATTTAAATAAATTTTATCCATTCTAGCTCCCCGATTTTGTCTAGACCTATTTTGAACCGTTTGAAAGCTAGAGTTGGTGAGATTTAACTAAATCTAGCTCGCCTGCAGAAATGCCAGTGCCGATTCATATCAAATGAATATTTAAAGCAATAATTTAATAAAAATGAGTAAAGCAATATATATACAATTATATATAGGAAAGCTGTAAAGGGCGATGGGTTTTCACACCGGTGCCCGAACTGGAATTGAAATATATATATATTTATAAAAGCTGTATAAAAGCCACGGAATGATCCAGGCTGGACAGAATTGAAATTTATATATAGAAAGACAGTAAAAAGGGCGATGAGTTTTCACACCTGTGCCCGGACTGAAATATAAATATATACAGAAACGTAGTCAACCAAGACTGGAAAGATAACCTAGTATGGTGAATGGTGCCAAAAACAGTAAAAAGGCTACATAATGATCCAGGCCAAACTAAAATGTAAATGTGCAGAAAAGTAGTCAATCAAGACTGGTGTGGTGAATGTTGCTTATATATACATAAATATATATAAAAGCAGTAAACTACCATAGATTTGACATCCGGGCTTGATAGAATTGAAAAGTTAGTATATATACAAAAAAAGCCAAACCCGGACAATGAAGATAACCCAGTTCAGCGAAGTTGCTCAAAACGCAGGTATTAGTACATAAAAACTGTTGGAAGCGACGGATCGTTAATCTGAGTTGTAGAAATGCCAGAAAATACGTTTACGTACAAAAATGTACCAAAAGTTAACAAAAAGGGCCACGGAACTGAGTTTTGGGCATATTTAGAAAACGAAACTTGATATGCAAGTGTATAAAAGTGCGAAGAAGTAATAATACTTTCTGATCGTAAAAATACTCACAATGGACTGCTGCACGGGCTTTTTGCCAAGTCGTAGGCTTTAAATGTCTGAATCTACCGGTTATTTTCTGATATGTGGTAGTATGTGCGTATATCTACGTGTTAGAGTAAAAAAATTTGTGTTTGGAAGACAAGAAAATAGACAGAAAACCAAACAAGTAGGGTTTCAGAGCGTTTTTAAATTCTTTAAATGAGAGGGGGTGCACCTCTATATATAGACCAGGGAGCCTCCACTCTACCTGCTGCTGCCGCAGGTAAAGGTGCGGCTCCACGTGGCAGGGCGCATGTGGCGGGTCCTGTCACCTCGAAGTATGTACACTCCGAGTAACGCGAGGTCTGATTCAAAACATTCTAACTTTTGATCGTAGCGTTCGTTTGAGGCGTTTGATACCTTTCTAGAAAGCCCTCGCCAAGAGTGTTACAATGACATGGAATAAAATATTTTCCTGGTCCAAAAAGAAGGGTTCATAACTAGGTCTTTGATTCCCCGTAATTTATCTGTTGAGCTGTCTTGCGCTGTTTGCACTCGGGATCATTGTTATGGTTCGTTCTGACCTTGGTGGCATCAATTCGGCTTGAGTTTGACCGAATTGGATTAGATTTGGTAAAATGACTGTTTTGCCCCTCCTGGTGTTGCCTTAATGTCGGTATGGCCTTCAATTGACTTCCTGGGGTTGTTTCCAAGGTTTGTATCCCATTCAAGTCTGTTTGTCCTCAGTGTTGTCTCTGAGGCTGACTTGGTCCCTCCAAGTTTTCCTCTGGAGATGATGTGATGCTTCAAGATTGTTTCTGAAGTTGACCTGAGTTCTCGGGTTGAGACCGGGGATGACCTGCACTTCCCAGGTTGAGATCGGGGCTGACCCGTACCTCCCGGGTTGAGACCGGGGCTGACCTGTATGTCCCCGATTGAGATCGGGGCTGACCTGATGATCCGACATTAAGACCATAGTTGAACTAATGACCCGATATTTTGATCGAGGTTGAACTGATGACCCAGTATTGAGACTGGGGTTGAAACGATGACCCGGTATTGAGACTGTGGTTGAATTAATAGCTCAGTATTGAGACCGGGGTTAAACTGACGGCCCGTTATTAAGACCAGGGTTGATATGATGACCCGATATTGAGATTAGGGTTGAACTGATGACCGGTATTGAGACCAAGATTGAAATGATGACCCGGTATTAAGACCGGGGTTGATTTGAAAAGAAAATCTTGCCCTCCTACAGTGTTAGTAACAGGGAAACAAAATTTTGAGTGTCTACAGATGCCCCTCTTTATCATGTTCATGCAATGTAGTGGAATGAACAGGATAAAGATTGCTAGACACTAGAAATTCACATGCAAAGGGGAGGCAATGCATTGCATGATATACGATGAATGTTATATACCTTCAAGAAGGTAGGGTTATCATTGATTGATTACGTTATTCTCTGATGGGGATAGCGTTACACGTGATAACCCTCATGGCGGCATCGTCAGCAGGTTGTTGGTAGGACATCCACTGACAGGTTATCAGAGTTAGGCTGCTGTCTCGTTTTGCTGAAGAGGTCACTAATAGGCTATTGTGAACTGTTTTCGTCACTTTCTGCTGGGGATGACATCATCCATTATAGCCGAGGTGACTTTGATGAGGACGAAATTATTGTTGTCGAGTTATTCTAATGAGCGTTCCCGATGCTTATTTTGACTATAATCTACACCGGTAGTTTGCCACACTAAGTTGAATTACCACTTCAACTCGGTGCCCCCTCTGAGGATGTGTATAACATATTCCATCATCGGGGATGGATTATTATATTTCTTCTGTCGTCGGATCCCTCCCGATACTTTGGTAGGGTTGAGCCAACAGCTAAACTGTCTCAGTTTGTACCCGACACTTCGTTGGGGTTGTACCAACGGTTGAACTGTCTCAGTCTGCACCCGATGCTTCGCTGGGGTTGAGCCAACATCTGAACTGTCATCGATTAGTACTCGACGCTTCACTGGGGTTGTGCCAACGGCTGAACTGTCTCGGTCTATACCCGATGCTTAGTTGGGGTTGTGCCAATGGCTGATCTATCATCGATCAGTACCTGACGCTTCGCTGGGCTTGTGCTAATGGCTGAAGTGTCATTGATCAGTACCCGACGCTTCATTGCGGTTGTGTCAACGGTTGAACTGTCATTAGTCTGTACCCGATGCTTCGCTGGGGTTGAGCCAACGGTTGAACTATCATCGGTCAGTACCCGACGCTTCTCTGGGGTTGTGCCAACGGTTGATCTATCTGAGTCTGTCCTCGATGCTTCGCTGGGATTGCCAACGACTGAACTATCATCGGTCAGTATCCGACGCTTCGCTAGGGTTGTGCCAATGGATGAACTGTCATCGGTCAGTACCCGACGCTTCGTTGGGGTTGTGCCAACGGTTAAAGTGTCATCAGTCTGTTCCCAATGCTTCGTTGGGTTTGTGCCAATGGCTGAACTGTCTCGGTTTGTACCCAATGCTTCGCTGGGGTTGAGCCAATGGCTGAACTGTCTCGGTCTGTACCCGATGCTTCGCTGGGATTGTGCCAACGGTTAAACTGTCATCAGTCTGTACCCGATGCTTCGCTGGGGTTAAGCCAATGGCTGAACTATCTCAGTTTGTACCCGATGCTTCGCTGGGGTTGAGCCAATGGCTAAAATATCATCGGTCAATACCCGACGCTTCGCTGGGGTTGTGCCAACGGCTGAACTGTCATCAGTTTGTACTCGATGCTTTGCTGGGGTTGAGCCAACGGCTGAACTGTCATCGGTCTGTACCCGATTCTTCGCTGGGGTTGCCAACGATTGAACTCTCATCGGTCAGTACCCGACGCTTCACTGGGGTTGTGCCAACGGCTGAACTGTCTAGGTCTGTACTCGACACTTCGCTGGGGTTGTGCCAACGGTTGAACTGTCATCAGTCTGTACCCAATTCTTCACTGGGGTTCAGCCAATGGTGGAATTATCATCAGTCAGTACCCGACGCTTCGCTGGGGTTGTGCTAGTGGTTGAATTATCATCAGTCTATACCCGATACTTCGAAAGTGGCAGTTTTGCGCAGTTTTTCGGTAATTTTTCAATATTCTTCATCATTGGTCCCCGAACATTACTTTGGGATGAATACCAAAGGTTTTCAGAAAGCTTCCCTTTCTGTCTGGATTATGCTGCATAAACGCAGGATTTCACGACAAACTGCTCAATCGCGTAGCAATTTTTCTTCAGATTTGACTTGGTAGCTCATATAAACTCCGTTTGAACTCGAACCAAATCGAGCCCGAGAAAGTGGGACCCATCCTGGGGAGCCGTAAGTAGAGGTACGACAGCCGCAGGTTGGCTCGCTTCTACCTGTGGCTTTGTATTTGTTGCGGGAGTTCATTTGAAATCAGTTTCATTTCGAGTTTTAAACGGAATCCGATCTTCTTTTTCAGATCTACGGAGTTCGGGCAGCCTTTTTTAGATTCCGCTTCATATGTATATAAATTTTACAGTAATGCACGTTTTGATGTAAGAAAATTCAGATTCTGAGACGGTCATATTTTGCTCTTTTTGATCAGTTTACTCATCCTTTTTGAGGCCTATTGAGTCTGGATTTTCAACTAAAAATGTCCATGGAAATCTGACTACTATGTGAGTCTTACTTTTTATTTTATTTCATAAATATAAACTGTTTCTATTTTTGGGAAGGTGTGCTACTGAATGGCCACCTAGACATGCCTGTGTGCTTGCGGACAGTCCACTTTACAAAGGAGACTCTGGAGAATTTTTTTCAAAAGTTTAGGCATTTAAAAACATGCAATTTTGACTCTACTGGAGATTTTTAACTGACCTATGCATGTTTTAGGACTTAGAAATGCATAAAATACTGATTTAAATTAATAAGCCATAGGTTTTAGGCTTACCACACCCTTTCTAAGGTGATTTAGAGACTTTGTCCAGGTGATGGACTGAGATAGACCAGGCAGTGCTAGCAGGGTAGTTTCAAGCGTTAGAAGGAGGAGAGCTTCTGATGTTCCTCAGCCACGTCTAGCTCGACAGCCTCGCAGATTAGTAGAGTCGGTGATTCGTCCAGCCCAGGATTAGCAGCCGATTGATATTGATAATGAGCAGGCTCATTTTACTGCTCCTGCCCCTGCTCAGGCCCCACGTGCAGAGGTTTCGGGCATTGTTATGCCGACCCAGGAGTTGCTGGGAGATTTGAGTCGTTATCCATCGAGGTTTCTCCACGCCAACGAGGTGATTTGAAGTTTTCTTCTCTCTGGATTCTCTTTCTTTCTTTTTCCATTCTCGGGGCACAGGTTTTTGACATGAGTTGGTTTTTTATGCAGGTTCCTGGCTTTACGCAGCCTCGAGGGAACTTGTTCAATGTGTACTCCATATACCATACTTTGCACCAGGACTACAGGGATATCGTTGATGGCTGGGGGTTTCAAGCCTTCTTTTCTTTTCTTCCCCGCCGTTGCCTCTTGGGGTATATGAGGGCTTTGTTTGAGCACTAGTTCCACCAGACTCAGTCCCTTCATTTGTTAGACTGTGAGGTGATGATGACACCTATGGATTGGAGGTTCATCACCGACATTGAGTTTGAGGGTGGGCCAGTGCTTGTTGTGGCTGACATCACACCTACCACCGTTCTGTCCCTGCTGGGAGTTCCTACGACGGCGATCAAAGGTCGGACGATCCGATATGGTACCTTGAGTGTAGATGCCCAGAGTGGGGCTTTACTTGAGCCTTTGCCTGATGATTAGAGGGTTAGAGATCGCATCTTGAGGCGATTATTTTTGGTGATCATCAGGGGTTATTTTCTGGCGGATAACTCATCGACTGTGTCCTTCACCCTGGTCAGTGCTACCCGATATGTAGAGCACATCAGTGACTTTGATTGGGGTTCCTACACCTTTGCCTATTTTCTCCGGGGCATGCGCATGCTTTTGGAGGGTTTGACGGAGGCTTAGTTAGGATTCTACCCGTTTCTACTGGTGAGTACATCTTTCTTGTACCTTTTTGATTTGTGCATTTATATTTGTCAGTCTTGGTCACTGAGGACTTTTGATATTTACATGGCCAATTTTGGGCATATGAGAGGCTTCCTTGTCTACAGCCCACCACTACTTTAGGCCTGAAGACTTATCCCGGGGACGACGTTGGCATCACTCCACTCTGATGGAGGTCCCTATTGCTGAGGGCTTTACTCACTCCCGTCTGCAGTTGGAGCTTTTGACGGCCGAAGCGATCTCATGGATCCCATATACCTCCGAGTTTTTGACTGTTGGATTTGAGGGAGGCTTCCCCACTGATCGAGAGTTTGCCTTATCGACCCGCAGAGTTCCGTTGTTGACAGAGGGAGGCTGAGAGCTCTATCTAAGAGAGCGTGCTATTAGGAGTATTGCAAGGCAGATCCGTATTTCCATTATTCCTCCTGCTTGGCATCATTGGCCATTGATCCAGTCACTGATAGATATCCCTATGGAGGGCGATGACGGCTTTTCCTTATCAGAGGGCCCTTACAGCCAGGAGGCATTTAGCAGCTAATGGAGCCCTCGCACGATTGGAGCTCAGACTCGGGCTATCCAGTTCATGGCAGACATGGTGCCTGGGTCTGTTATGATAATAGACCGGATAGCTTGCCTCAGGGAGCCGACTCATTTGGACCAGATCACAGGATTGACCCAACAGTTAGAGAGAGCTCACTTGTTTATTAGGCATCTTGGCAGAGATCCGTCAGAGTCATCTTCTTTTGACCCTTCTAGCTCAGAAGCGACCCCCTCTTCAGGTCTATTTTCTAACAATTTTGCTGGGGCAGATCCTCTCTTGTATCGCCCAGATATTCTTGATGACCGCGACTTTGTGTCCGAGGAGGAGATGGAGGAGGTTAACCACCTGTGCGTAGATATTTTGGATCTTTTTGGATAGCTATTGTAGCTCTATCTTTTGGTCGGCCACTATTTTGGCTATTTGGGCTGTTGTGCCCCATTTTGATAGACCACTATTAGTAGTTGGGTGGTGGTGCCCCATATTCCTGTACTTTTTATTCTGTATTGTATTATCAGACAGGGATGATGCTTGTAATAGATAGTTTGTTGTAGATATGAATGATATTTCCTATCTATTGCATCATATTTATCATTGTCATTATGCATGTATTATGTCATGTGTATGCATTTTAGACAGATGAGTTCAGATTTGACCTTTGGATGGTCTTGTGATACGGTGATACAGATGTCGTCATCTACCGTTAGCCGTATCAACCACTCGCCACCATCTGTTGTGGCATCATCCTTGAGATCATGGTACGATAGCCTGCCCTTCACAGCCAGAGGGACAGTAGATTAGATGCTGGGGCATTCGTTGGTCCTCGTAGACTTTCAGGTGCCATACGGGTTTATAGATGGCATCTTATTCTATTGGATACCTGATAGACAGGTCTTTCGCTTTGGGCATCATGAGTTGACTCCGACCCTTGAGGAGTACCAGTGATTTACTGGCTTAGCTTCAGAGGTGCCATGCGCTCATACGGCGACCAGTGATATTAGGAGACCATTTATATGGATGTCAAGTCTTTGCCAAAGCGTAGTCATGGATGAGATCATTTTTGGACATGTGATCTCCATTGACTTTTTGATCGATCACTTTAGTGAGCTCGACAGTTACGATCGACATGCCGGGGATTTTATTGTATCGGCAAAGGCGTGGAATTTGGCCAGGATAGACGTTTATAGATGGCATCTTATTCTATATGCCGCTACGATTGGACCATTTGGATGTGGGATTGATAGTTGTGGTTCGGGTCCTTAGGCAGGGTAGCACCATCATACCGATGATATTGGCCGAGACGCTAAGAGC
Source organism: Panax stipuleanatus (assembly GCA_020205555.1). NCBI lineage: Eukaryota > Viridiplantae > Streptophyta > Magnoliopsida > Apiales > Araliaceae > Panax > Panax stipuleanatus. Next base: position 82,104 of record JAINUT010001517.1, read on the forward strand.
AGCCACCCACAGTTTTACCCACCCGGAGGGGTTTTTCAGAGGTAGTTCGATCTTGTTGTATATATAGCTCATGTCCCATATTCGGCAGATTAGATTTTTTAGGCAACAGGGGTATTATTTTTCCCATGATATATCTATGTCCTACTCCTTTCAGCCCGCAGTGTGTATTGACGCAGAGACATGGTCAGCATTTCTGTCTGATATCGTGCATCCATTCTCGATTATGCCATGCGCAGGGCTAGTCTCCCCATATAGCTTCATCACCCATGCACTTGGTATAGACTACTTGCCCCTAGCGGGATTGAGCGGAGTGACTACTTATCATCCTTTGGCTGTTATGAGCCAGTTCGATCAGTTTCAGAGCCGCATCAGTTCGAGGGGGCTGTTGATCAGAGGATGTCAGCTTCGTCTATGTCATATGCCAATTTGATTAGAGTGTATGAGTGTTGGACTCACAGGGAAATGGCTGATTTCTCCAGTAGCCATCCGGACCGTTCTCCAGAGTACTCGGCATGGTTGGAGGCAGATATCGCATCAGCTGCATTCATCCAATCAGCTCCAATAGTGGATTCTGACGAGGAGGAGCCTATAGAGGATCCCGAGTCTCTGATTGAGGATGAGTTGTTCATGGGTTTGACAGCAGCACTAGTTAGTGATCCGCAGATCATTCCTACAGAGACAGATCTGGCTTTGGCGGACTCACTAGCTAGGATGACTTTTGAGAGGGATCAGGCTAGAGCGCTGATGTTGAACCCCTTGTCTGGCAGAGATATAGCTTTGGCTGAGAGAGATGCAGCTCAAGCTGCTCAGGATGCAGGATTAATTGAGCGAGAGGAGATCCGATCTGCCAGAGATGCAGCTTTCGTGGATATCGAGGAGACTTTGATTGCTAGAGATGCAGCTTTTGTGGAGAGGGATGAGGCTATAGCTTCCCGGGATTTCCACATTGCCGACAGTATTGATCTTCGGTCTTATACTCATGGTCTGGTTACCGAGATGAGTGCCTATATTGATGACCACAGTGCCACATTGCAGATGATTGTGGATATTTTGAGCCGTATGGAGGCTGAGTGTATTGCACTTGCAGCTGCTTCTTTATCTTCAAAGAGAGATGCCATGTTGGCATTGCTGGCCCGCTTATCCTTGGGTCTATAGACTAGCTTTATTTTTTCTGCACATACTAGATCAGCCATTTTTATCATGTATAGGACACTATGTATATATCAAACAGTGTTATATATCAGAGAAATATATTTTTTATTTACTTCCCTGATTGGATATGCATTGTCATTACTGAGTGATTACCACTTCTTTCATGACTCGCTATTGTTAATGTATCTTGAGCTTCTCCTTGATGGACTGACAGTTGAGATGTCAGAGAGTATCTCAGATGGGCCTGTTGATCAAGGTAGCTTTATAGGACTTAGCTTTTATATGGTTTTGGTGTCTTAGGACTGGTTTTTGTTTTTCTTGAAGTTCAAACCGCACCGTAAATGGCTGCCTATGTACTCCCAGGTTGAGGGAGATCAGGACATTCGTAGTTTAAATTTTTGTGAGAGGTTTGAGAAGTGTCTATTTTGAGTTTAGTTTGATGAGTTTTTGAATTTTTATTTTGTTTGACTGCACCAGAGATGGCTACCTACGTACTCCCGGGTGTAGGGAGATCAGGTCATTCGTAGTTCCGCTTCTAATGAAAATCGAACCTAATTTGATTTGTAGGACCCGGATGCAGGCATGCATGTTCTTCAGACATAGTACCTTTTCACGTTGTCTGAATTGAGGAGTTGGGGAAATTCGCTCCCTTCTAACTCTTGTAGTCTGATAGCTCTTCTTGTCAACACCTCCTTGACAATGAAAGGGCCTTCCCAATTAGGGGCGAACTTGTCTTTAGATTCATCTTATTTGGCCAAAACTTTCTTTAGCACCAAGTCGTTTTCTTTGAATTGCCGTATTCTGACTTTCTTGTTGTAGGATCAAGCAATCGTTTGTTGATATAACTGCCCATGGAAAATGGTTGTAGCCTTCTTTTCATCTATCAGGGACAGTTGGTGGTACCGATCTTGCAACCACTGATCTTCGTCCATCTAAGCGTCGATTAACACTCGCAAAGACTTCATCTCTACTTCTATGGGAAGGATGACTTCCATGCCATAGACCAATGAATAAAGGGTAGCCCCAGTAGAGGTACGCATTGATGTCCTATATGCTAACAAGGTTAGAGGCAGCAGCTCAGGCCGTTCTTTGTGATTGCCAGACATTTTCTGCATGATCTTCTTGATGTTCTTGTTGGTCGCTTCTACGGCACCATTCATCTTGGGCAGATAGATGGCGGAGTTGAAATGCTTGATGTGGAACTTGTGACACCCCCGAATCCGGGTCCTCTGACCCCGGTCCAGTCGTCACGAAACAATACTAAACATCCATCTCTAAACAACATACGATAACTAAAGTGCGGAATATAATAAACGTACGTCGTTCAATCAGAAGGTGTTACTAGTCCCAAGATTCGATAACCTTAATACATCATTACAAATACACCCTATAAAAGTCATTAAGGTTTAAATTGCAATAAAGTAATTAAACTAAACATAAAGATAAAGTCTGCTCCTTGCAAACTATCCTACATCTTTTCTTTACCCTTGTCCTTCCCAGAAGTCTCGGGCTTAACTGCAATATAAGTCATGATATAGCAAGAATGAGCAACAAGTTTGCTCAGCAAGTTTAAATACAACAATAAGAATATATCATGATGAATAGAAAGTATCTGACAAGGAATTCAACAATATGAATATCTTAAAGATTCAACAATATGAATATTAGAAAGATTCAACAATATGAATATTAGAAGCAAAGATAATAATTACTTTTAGAATAAATGATAGTCAAGTAGACTTTGAACTATAAAACTTCCAATGGATTCAATAGCTCGTTGACCCTTTGGTTACTGGATACAGATTTAGTATTTAAGGGGATCAACCTCGCGTACCCTATGCGTATGCATAACATTTAGATTTGCTGTTTATATCTTTATACTAGATACATGGGGTACTCCCCTATCATATAAGGGGTGTTCTTTCAGTCTAAGAATCCTTACTATCGATTGGTTTGGATAACTTTTATAAAATTTCATATACTTGTCTGACCGAACAAAGGTTCAGACTCTATCTGACACAGTTCAAGAATTATTGAACTTTACAAAATGTACAAGTCCAAGACTGTACGAACTCAAATGCACTAAGTGCGAATATCAATAATATCGATGTGAAATAATTGTAAAGTAATTAAACCAACTAATAGCATGCTTAGAAATAAGGTTCAAGCTTAAATGAATAACTATCAATACGATAATAACCTACTTAATACAATATGAGAAGGATAGGAAACCTGTACAACAAAGAGTGTAAGGTAGAAAACTTGCTTACAACGTTCATTGAGTAAAGTAAACACAAGGATAGGATACTTGCCTATTTGCTTAGCTACGAATAAGTTCTAGCTTTAATTAAACAGCATTGGAACGACCTAATGATAACAAATTGGTCTCTCCCATTAGTATATATAAACTACTATAAGTCTACACTTATAATAATCCACTTATCATATAAGTTTATCACATAAGATCACGTTCAGTATCAAACATATCATTTATAGCATCATAATATGTTGACTGTTAAAATCAGACTTTAAGTAAATTGTTCGAACCTAAAAGTGTCCCGGTGCAACTCTAGCATGCAACTACTAACATTAAACCAATATGCATGCTTATCAAGTTATAATTGCTCATTCGAAACTAGCATGCTCTTCCTAATCCAATTCAAAGTAATATGTTTTCATGCCGGTAAACCTTAAGTTACACAAGTTCATACTACAAAGATTCACTACTCCGGTCATATTATCTCATAACGAGACTAAACAATACTTAATATGCGTGCTCGTGTATACTACACACTATATTTTAGTCACATAGTTCATAATTCATTTTCTATGATTAGGCATGCATATGTGAAATTCGTATATAAACAAATGATGGTCATGTTAATATGTCTATAGGTATAATGAACTTTAATACACATGCTCGCATGATCATAATATCATTCACATGGTAATCGACGCTATTTAGTTTTCTCATTCTAAGTTTTCTTTGAAAAGTATACTAAGTCCACTAAGTACATGCAAGGCACCTTGACATATAACTCATATGTATTTGAAACACATATCAAAGCCACATAAATGTTCTTATATGGTCAGAATCTAAGAGACTCAAGTCTGGGTCAAGTTTGTTTTCAAAGTTCTTAAGTTTCTCCTTTGAAAACCTTTAAATCCATCAATCTCGTATGCTAACGTGTTTAACATTTTGAACATGCATTTCAAGTTAATATAACCCTACTATCATGTTCATAATATCAGAATACACATACTCGATAGGTTCATAACAAGTTCACTTTAGAAATTTCTAAGTTCATATTCGAAATTGTAAGTTTTCTTTTAAATCATATGCTTTCCTTCCCTAATATATGTACTAACATGGTCACATGCCTCATGCTATGCCAAACTACTCATATATGCACATGAATTCAGTTCACATACTTGCTCCAACAAAACATTACATGATAGTCTGAACAGAAATCAAAAAGAAACCAAAAATTCTGCAGCAGGCCCTGCGCAGCTGGCCAGTTTAAAACTGGCGCAGCTACACCGGTAGCAGTCCAGACACAGACGCAGGCTGCTTCGGCAGTTCCTAGTCTAACTCACAAAATTTCATACCAAATTTGTTCCATCCATCATGCAATACATTTCTAATATGGTAGTAAACTAGCATAGCATCAAATAAGCATACTCCACTCAATTAAACCATGCTCAATTCAAAATCAAGAATTTAGAAATATTATAGAGAATGAAAGAACATGAAATGGGAAATAGAGATTATACCTCTGTTAATGGAAACTGAGTTTACTTGATACAATGATTCTTACTATGCTACTATAATACTCCCTCTTAACTTAATTGAATCTCCCAGCAATTGAAATGAGAAGAAGATGAGTTCATTATATGGACAATTTCTTACCCGGTTCATACTATTGCTCATAAATCCAACCCATTAGAGAACAAGATTGCACAATGGGTAACAAGAAATTGGTGAGGAGTAGTTGAATTACACTATAATGCCCACTCCCCTTGCAATGATCCCATCTATGTTGCTGAGTTTGAGAGTGTAGGAGTAGACTAGCTTATTATTTGTTCACATGAAGGAGAAGAATGAGCTCATATTATGGAATAAGCCAAACTCAGCAATTGCAAGGTGTATAATATATGCCCACACTTAGGTTTATATTAACTACACTTAGATAATATAATATATATATATATATACACAAATAGTATATAAATAGGTTATATGTAATTATTCCATATACATTTAAATAGGTGTTACAATGCTATCTCAATTAATAAAATAATGTATCAAGTAGGTATATATATACCAATCATATAATCCATGTACATTTTCCTTAATACCAATTATAAAGTAATTGGGTATTATCATTAGTTATTATCATAATCATAATAATATAATTATAACAGCTTAATACAATCATTATTAGTTAATAATGATCTTATTATATGACAATAGGGTATACATGAATGTCCACATAGTGTCACATACCTTCAATTTACCTCATCTTACTATATAGTCCATATATGCAATATACACCACATTAATATGTCATATTGCATTATATATAATATAAATAGCTACCATATATTTAAAGGTTTAGTATTGCATGCTTGTATAAAATAATAAGTCAAGTAAACATAATTACATATTATATTCATTACTTCTTTGTTCATTAATATATTATTCCCAACAATAATAATTTCATACGTTATCGATTAATTACTCAATATTGAAATTAATCACTATGTTCAATTCATGCCACTATATTCAAATAAGTTGAATATTTAATTATTAATAATCTCATTAATCCTCTGATATTAAATCCTTAAGGTTAGTCCACTAATTTAAATAACTCATTAGTGACTTCCTTTAATCATTTCATAAATTCTCACTACCACATAAGGTTTAAATAAACTCACAAAACTAACTTGTTAAAATTAAATCACATATTTAATAAATAAGGAGTTTAAAATTCATGGTCGTTACATCCCTCCCCCTTATAAAAATTCCGTCCTCGAAATTGTAAAAATAAGATTACTAAAATAAAAACGGATAATTCGCTCTCATTTTCTCTTCTAGCTCCCATGTAGCTTCTTCAACTGCGTGGTTTCTCCAAAGAACCTTAACGGAATGGATGATTTTATTCCTCAGCTTCTGTTCCTTCCTATCTAGTATCTGGACAGGAACCTCTTCGTATGATAAGTCTTTCTCGACTTGGATCGGCTCATAGGAGATAACGTGCTTGCAGTCTGGTTTATACGGCCGCAACACTGACACATGAAACACGTTGTGAATGTGCTCAAGTTCAGGAGGTAATGCCACCTCGTACGCCACTTCAACGACTCGCCTCAGAATCTCGAACGGTCCTATGAACCTAGGGCTCAACTTGCCCTTCTTCCCAAAATGAATCTTCCCCTTCCAGGGAGATACTTTCAGAAAAATATAGCTTCCTAATTCAAATTCTTTCTTCTTGCGATGCAAATCTGCATACTTCTTCTGGCGATCTTGAGCCGCTACCATCCGTGCTCTTATCACCTTGATAATTTCTATGGTCTGCTGTACCAATTCAGGTCCCAACAGTCGACGTTCACCAACTTCGTCCCAACACAACGGTGTTCGACACTTTCTCCCATATAGCGCTTCGTACGGTGGCATTCCGATACTAGCGTGATAACTATTGTTGTACGCGAACTCTACTAATGGAAGGTGATCCTCCCAACTACCCTTGAATTCCATTACACAAGCTCGGAGCATGTCTTCAAGTGTTTGAATTATTTTTTCGCTTTGCCCATCGGTCTGCGGATGATACGTGATACTCATTCGTAACTGTGTCCCCAATCTCTCTTGAAGACTCTTCCAGAAATTCGACGTGAATCGTGGATCTCTATCAGATATAATAGATACCGGCACCCCATGTCTCGAGATAATTTTTTTGACATATAATCTGGCTAGCTGGTCCAAACTATACTTAATCTTAATCGGTAAAAAGTGAGCTGACTTCATAAGACGATCTACAATTACCTATATGGCGTTGTGCCCTTTCTGAGTTGCCGGAAGTCCCACTACAAAATCCATCGTGATGTGCTCCCATTTCCATTCTAGAATCTCTAACGGTTGTAATAACCCGCTTGGTCGTTGGTGCTCTGCCTTGACTCTCTGACAAGTTAAACACATACTTACGCATTCTGCAACCTCTCTCTTTATGTTTGGCCACCAAAAGTGATGACACAAGTCTTGGTACATCTTCGTGCTTCCTGGGTGTATCGAGTATCTCGTACTGTGTGCTTTTTGCAAAATCTCTTCTCTTAGTTTCGGTACTAACGGCACCCAAATTCGTCCTTTAAACCTTAGCAGTCCAGTGCTATCAATCTTGAATTTCAAATCATCACCTTCAACAATTCGCTTCTTGATAATATCACAATCTTCGTCCTTCTCTTGTGCCTCCTTAACCTTATCTAATAAAGTTGGGCTCGCTGTCACTATAAATAATTTCTCGTTGGTCTCCATCGGATACTTTACCTCCAAATCTAGTCGTTCAAAATCTTTCACTAACTCCTCTTGAACGGTTAACTTCGATAACTTCTCTCTGCCTTTTCTGCTTAAGGCATCTGCCACTACATTTGCTTTTCTTGGATGATACAGAATCTCACAATCATAATCTTTGATCAATTCTAGCCATCAGCGCTGCCTCATGTTTAATTCTTTATGTGTGAAGATATACTTCAGACTCTTGTGGTCCGTATATATCTCACACTTCTCACCATACAAATAATGCCTCCAAATCTTCAAGGCAAAAACTACTGCTGCTAATTCCAGATCATAAGTCGGATAACCCTTCTCATAATCTTTCAGTAGACGTGAAGCGTACGCAATGACCTTGCCGTGTTGCATTAGTACACAGCCAAGACCCTTGTGTGACGCATCGCTATACACTACAAACCCTCCCGTGTTGTCCAGTAAAGCTAACACAGGTGCTTGACTAAGCATCTTCTTTAATTCTAGGAAACTCTCTTTACACTTCTCGGTCCAAATGAACTTAACTGTCTTTCTAGTAAGATTGGTCAACGGCAATGCTAATTTGGACATGCTGAGAGCTTACGTGATTGACTTCAAAGGAAGCTAGGATGATCATCTACCATTGGTGGAGTTCGCCTGCAATAATAGTTACCATGCGAGTATCGGCATGCCACCTTTCGAAGCATTGTATGGCAGAAAATGCAGAACTCCCTTGTGTTGGGATGAGGTCGGTGAACGTCAACTATTGGGACCGAAATTGGTACAACAAACTGCCGAAATCGTGAAGCTGATCAGAACAAGATTCGTTGCTGCTCAAGACAGACAGAAGAAATATGTCGATCACCATCGACAGAATCGAGAATTCTTACCGGGAAGGTTCGTTTTCCTGAAGGTATCTCCCTGGAAAGGGAAAATTCGATTTGGCAAGAAAGGGAAGCTGAGTCCGAAATTTTTTGGACCTTTCGAGGTACTACGGAAGGTGGGCGAAGTAGCTTACAAGGTTGCGTTACCTCCGGAGCTAGACAATATACACAACATTTTCTATATTTCTGTGTTACGACCTTACAAACACGACTACAAGCATGTGATAGAATACTAGCCTTTAAAGTTTGAAAAAAGACTTAACATATGAAGAACTGCCTGTTCAAATAGTTGATAGAAAGGAATAAGTACTTAGAAACAAAGTGATACCTTCTGTCAAGGTAATCTAGAGGAACCATAGTGCTAAAGAAGCCACGTAGGAACTCAAAGATGTAATGAAGAAGATATATCCCCAATTATTTGCTTAATTATTTGTGTAAATTCTTGTACACCGATTCTGGGGATAGAATCTTTTTAAAAGGGAAAGAATGTAACAGATGAGATATTTTTTGTTGTGATTCTGGGGACAGAATTCTTTTAAAGAGAGAAGATTGTAACAAATGAGAATTTTATATTAATTGTAAATATTTATTGAATCAAATAAATATTATAATTGATTTATTTATTGAGTTAAATAAATAATGTGATTGTTGTGGAGTATTTTAATTAAGTATAATATATTAATTAAATGAATATCTAATATTTAATTTAATTGATGTATATTGATTTTATGATTCTAATTTAATTGAGATAATTAAATTAGATGAAGTTATGTGATAATTGTTACATAAAATTATAATTAGCAAGTAATTATAATTGTTATGTGACAATTTTTATGTGGTTAATTGATGTTAGCTTTTATTTAATTAAATTAGAATGTTAAGATTTAATTAAATAAAGTGTAACATTTAATCTATGTGTTAAAGGATTTATTAAAAAAAATTAAAAGAATTTTAAATTAGTTTTACCCAAACAAGACCCTTAAAACAGTTTTAATTTCGTTTTGCCAAATAGGGCCCTAGCTGCTAATAATCTGTTTTTAAAATAAAGTTGTTTTAGCCAAACAAGCCTTAGAGCTTTTCAAATTTCAAAATTGTAACTCATGTATTATTTATAATTATTATGTGGTTTAATACTTAACAGTTATATTATATAATTATACGTATAATATATATGTATATCAGTTATACAAATAGTTTTACGTTAGTTAAAAGAACAAAACAAAGAAGAAAGAAAGAACATAGAGAAAACAGAGTCGAGAAGACGTAAGAACCTAAAATTTTCTCATATAAATAAAACATGAAAAAAATGAATAATTTGTTTTTCTATTATATGTGAATTATGCGTCCATGGTGTGATATGAGAATGAGATATAATAAATATATGTTATGCATATGTATTTATTACACAATGAAATAATTATTGATGTAAGCAATTGTGAAAAAGACGGGAAGAGGTGGTATATTTATAATAACTATATACCTTAACCAGAGATATTAAAATAAATTCTTATAGGGAATTATTTTAATCAAGAAAGGGTGCTATGTTTATTATAATATCTCAATGAGATAAATAAATTCTTGTTTGAATTTATGAGAATGGGAAAAAGATATTATATTTTCTTATAATATCTTATGTGAGCAACTAATTGAAATTGCATTGGTTGTTATTGGTGGCATATTTATTTTTGTATTATAAAATAAATATGTAATAAGAATCTAATATATGTTAGGGTATATTTTTGGAATATATACCTAATGTATATTAAGAGTGGAATATATATTTGATATGATTCCAAGTGTGTAATGTATTAAGTTAATAAATTAATAATTAGGTTGTCAAAACCTAGTTACTAATATTGGGTAGAATAATTACTCAATAAGGGAATTAAGGGAGTGATTGGGTAATTAATCAACCAAGAAAATTAGATTAATCTTTATTTAAATTGGTTACTATTCCAAGCTTTGTGGGCAAGCAAATCTCAACTCCAAATTTACCCCTTGTTGCCGTGTAAAGAGAGAAGAGGAAGCGCATGTAGAGGAGGCATGATCACTATAAATACAAGGTTATACTCTGGTTCTCAGGTACACACAATTCATTATTATTTTTCAGCACTAAATACCTCCATTGTTAAACCTAGTTCAGCTTGTACTTATTCTCACACCGGAATTATCTCCCAGTAGCCCAAGCCATCAAGGTTCTTCGTGTGATTTTGTTTCTGTACATGATTGGACGTTCTTTTGATGATTGAGACTCATGGATGAATCTTGGCATTAACATTAGCGCTAGAAGGATGACAGTTTGGTTCTCTGAGTTTTCAATCACAAGGAGGAATTTAATCAGGAATAATGGTGACTAGTAAGCCGGTCTCGGGACACATAAAATTGATCGCCAACCCATCTGCTCAACCTAGGGGTTCGGTTATGGATAGATTGGGGTTATCCAAAGAAATATTGGATAGGCTCGGGCCCCACAGTCAGTCAGTGGGCCAAAAGAATACTCAGGCGGCTTAAGTTAAACGTCGATTATTGTCAATGGCAAGAATGGAGAAGAGACATGATGGTCTTGTCGAGGGTATCCCATCTTGAACGCGTACCCAGGAGCATCAGGACTCCATGCGAGACAGCTGGGACACTAGGCAGTTGAACCTAGCCAAAAAGGTCCAGGAGAACGAGAATGCAGCCAAAACCCTTTGTCTTCAGCGAATGGAGTTGGATGCACAATTGGCATTGTTGAACGAAGAAGAGGTTTCCTCTACGTATGATCGTCGTTGGGAAGCATCACCCAAGAATCGATCCAGGACACATCGTCTGGTTCTCTGCAGAAAAGTAGCAGGCACTGAAGTCGCTATTAGAAGATAAGCAGGCACAACAGTCTCTCTCAGGACAGGAGCAGGTGCAATAACCGTTGTCACGAAGGAAGCAGTGAGGGCAGAGGAAGGACTAAAAAGAGAAGGCGATAATCCTCTCCAGAGCCCAGAGATCGAGATAGGCGAGAGTTATCCCCTGGAAAAAATGAGACCAAGGCACATTCCCATAGATTGGCCTAGTTGGAAAAGAGACTTGCGGCCCCCAATCAGGAGGAGACTCCATTTGACTCAACGTCACCATTCTCTTTAGAGAAAGATCGAGTTTGGGCCGATCCGAACAAAAAGGCCCCATACATGGAAATTTATAATGGAACGGGAGATCTGTATGAGCACTGTCAGGCGTACGACTGACTGATGAAGTACTATGACTATTCTGATACCTCAAAGTGTCAGATGTTTATCACAACTTTGAGGAAAGAGGCTCGGCAGTGGATGACGATGCTAAAGTCAAACTCAATCTTGTCATGGAATGAGCTGTGTGACCAATTCTATAGCCACTTTGGGAGTAATAAAAGGAGGGGCAAGCCTACCGGTTCTTTGGTTTAGATCTGGCAGTATTTCGATGAGACCATTAGCCAATATATGAAGAGATTCTGAGAAAGGGTCGGATAAGTGAGGCAGTTGGATGGTCATTTCGCCCTCGGGTATTTCCATTCCGGACTAAACGTGGTGAGGTCTCATAAATTGGTGAAGAATTTGATTTTTAATATCCCAAAGGATTTTTCAGAGGCCTGTGACAGAGTTGAGGAGTTCATCATGATTGAGGAGGCTATGGGCAGTCTAAAACCAAACATTGTGGAGAATCCAAGGGACCAGTATAGGAACAATAATCCCCGGTCAGACAATAATAACAGAATAGACAACCAAAAGAAGGATTATAATAACGGGGGTTCGGGATGAGGCCGTCCACCCTTCCTGAACCGAAGGGTTAATAAGGTGTTCACCCCACTAAATACGGATCGGGCTATTATATTGGAGCAGATAAAGGATAAGTCATTGAACTATGTCCAAACAACACCCTCCTATAGAGGGGAACCAGAACAAATATTGTGAGTATCATTAGGCCGCTGGACACACCACTGAAGCTTGTAGGAACTTGAAAAGGCTTTTTGAGAAGAACATTTAGAGTGGTGAGTTGGTTCAGTATGTTACAGGGCGTGAAGGTATGGGAACAAGACAGAAAAATACTCAGAACGCTGCCCCCCAGCCACAACCATAATATAATCAAACCGTGGCAGCCCATCGGGTAGTAGATGTGATCACAGGAGGTGGATTCGGTGTAAAGTAGACTGGGAAGGCGAGGCGCGGGGTGCTGGACTCGGTTATGCCAGTATCTAAGCAACCTTCTAGGAGGAATCGTTTATACCCTGGCACGATAATTTCTTTCTCCGATGAGGACTACCCATCGGAACCCATTAAGCCATACGAAGCAGCATTAGCAATCACTGCTCAAGTGGGATCGATGGATATAAAATGGATCATGATCGATAATGGCTCGTCGGTCGATATATTCTATGCCCCCTACATATCATAGGTTGGACTTGGATGGAAGAAAGATGGAGGTCGGGCAAGAACCTGCATTGTATGGGTTTAGTAACTATCTGGTTCAGGTAGCGGGGACCATCGAGTTGCCAGTCATCTTCAAGACGGATCCTCAGTAAGTGGAAATCAACATCAGGTTTTTTGTGGTGTACGTGGATTCATCGTATAATACTATTTTGGATTGGATGACATTCACATCGTTACAGGCAGTAACTTCAATCCCCAATTTTAAGTTGAAATTCCCTGGGGTTGGCGAGGTTAAAGGAGATTTGGATATGGCCCGAAGGTGTTACCAGAACTCATTGATATCATCTTGGGTTAGAGTCAACAAGGAGAGGCAGGCAATGACGATTGAGGTATAACAGTTTACCGAAGGAAGCACAGAATCCCTTTCCCTACCTTCCGAAGAGACGGAGGATATCGAGCTGGTCCCAAGGAAGAAGGATAAAACAATAAAGATATGCACAAGGTTACATGAGCCTTTTCGGACAGGATTGATTGATCTGATTCGGGTGTATGCAGATATTTTTGCTTAGGTGCCCAGTGACATGCCCGAAATTGCAGAATCCGTTGTTGTGCATGGGTTGAACGTGGACCCTGCCAAGAAACCAGTAGTGCAAAAGAGGAGAATCTTTACCCCGGAGAGGAAGAAGATTATTGATGATGAGGTGGCCAAGTTATTAGCGGGTGATTTCATATTGGAGATAGATTATCCCAAGTGGTTGGCAAATGTGGTTTTGGTTAAGAATAGAACGGGAAGTAGAGAATTTGCATCGACTATACGAATTTGAATAAGGCTTGTTCGAAGGACTTCTATCCACTTCCTCATATCGACCAACTGATAGACGCTACATTGGGTTATGCATTATTGAGCTTCATGAACTCCTTTTCGGGATACAATCAGATCTCGATGCACAAGGAGGATATCCCAAAGACGACTTTTATCACGCATCACGCAATCTATGCTTATAGTAGGATGACGTTCGGACTTCTGAATGTCGGTGCTACATACTAGAGGATGATGATTATGTGTTTTGGAAGCAGTTGGGTCGAAGCATGACGAGGTGGCCAAGTTGTTAGCGGGCGATTTCATATTTGAGATAGATTATCCCGAGTGGTTGGCAAACGTTGTTCTGGTTTAGAAACAAAATGGGAAGTAGAGAATTTTCATCGACTATACGGATTTGAATAAGGCTTGTCCAAAGGATTTCTATCCACTTCCTCATATCGACCAACTGATATATGCTACATCGGGGTATGCATTATTGAGCTTCATGGACGCCTTTTTGGGATACAACCAGATGTCAATGGATAAGGAGGATATCCTGAAGATGAATTTTATCACGCATCGGGTAATTTATGCTTACAGGAAGATGACGTCCGGACTTTTGAATGTCGGTGCTAGATACTAGAGGATGATAAATTATGTGTTTTGGAAGTAGTTGGACTGAAGTATGGAGGTGTATGTGGAAGATATGATCATCAAAATCATGTCAGTTCAAGATCAACTAGATGACTTGGAGGACTGCTTTCAGACCGTTAGACAATCTAATATTCAGTTGAACACGACGAAGTGCACTTTTGACCTCAGTTCGGGAAATTTTTTGGGTTATCTGGTAAGTAAAAGAGGCATAGAGGCAAACCCGAAAAAAATACAGGCGATTGTGGAGATGAAGTCTCCTCAATCATTTAAGCATGTTCAATGCTTAACAGTTAGAATCGCAACTTTGAGAATGTTCATGTCCAAATCATCAGAAAGATGTATACCGTTTTTTGATACACTGAAAGGGCCAAAAAAAGAGAAGACATTTCAATGGACTTTAGAGTGCGAGGATGCTTTTCATGGAGTCAAAAGGTATTTGTCCTCGGCACCTCTATTGATGAAGTCGTTTCCTTTGAAACCTTTATATTTATACTTGGCGGCTAGCTTATTGGCAATGGGAGCATCATTGATTTCGGAGATCGGAGGGAAAAAAATCCCCCATTTACTATGTCAATCATGTTCTAAGAGACGCCGAAACCAGGTATCTGTACTTGGAGAAGTTTGCTTATGCTCTAATAGTAGCAATAGGAAGCTTTGACACTATTTTCAGGGTCGGTTAATCGTGTTGTACACATATCAACCTTTGAAGAAGATTTTGAATAAATTAGATATATCGGGGCGACTTGCAATTTGGGCTATGGCGTTAACTCAGTTTGTTCTGGAGTATCATCCTCGGATAGCGATAAGGGTCAGGCCTTAGGCGACTTCGTAGTGGAGTGTTTTTTTTCGGAACCAGACTTGGTTGTTGAACTAGAGGTGGTGGGTTCAGTCTCAGAAGTTCAACCAGTTCAGACTTCACAGACTCTATATGTGGATGGATCATCAACTACGGATATCAATGGTGCAGGGGTAATTCTGACAAGTCCCGAGGGGTTTAAGGTATAACATGTTATTCGCTTCGGGTTTAAAGCGACAAATAATGAAGCCTAGTATAAAGTAATTTTGGTGGGTCTATGGTTGACAAAAAACATTGAGGTACAAAGGTTGGTTATCTTCAGTGTTTTGCAGCTGTGGTCAAACAAATTTTTCAGAAGAATATGAGGCCCGGGGGCAAGGATGAAAAATTACATGGCCGAAGTCCGAAACCAGTTGCACTAGTTCAGTTTCAATACTTTTTAGGGATTTGATCGGTTGAACAACACAGTCATCGATGATTTGGCCAGGATAGCTACGACAGATTCGAGCTCTTTTAGTGAGTCAATCTATTTGGAGGTTCTCGATGCTCCGAGTGTTCAGAGGTCAGAAATATTGGTAGTCGAATGATTAGATTGCTGGATCACACCTTAATTGGATTATCTGATAGATGGCGTGTTAACTTCAGATCGGATACTAGCAAAGAAAATAAAGTATAGGAGTTTGAACTTCATACTTATCGATGTGGATCTATATCTGAGAGCATTCTCTTCCCTCTATAGACACTTAAAATTTCCTTTCCCTGTTACTAACACTGTAGGAAAGTAAAACTACCATCAATTCAACCCCGATCTTAAATCGAGTCATCAAACCAACCCCGATCTCAAATCGGGCTGTCAGATCAACCCCGATCTTGTAATAACCGTGAATTTTAAGTCACTATACATGTATGTACATTATTGATATTTAAAACTTTGTGTTATACAGTGATTTAATATGTGACAAAATATGTGAAGTGGTGCATGGGTCAATTAACATGTATGCTATAGTTATGGATATATACATTTACAGATTTCATTAAAAATGAAAGCTTCGTAACCTAATTATACATTAGGTGAGACAATTAAATAACCTAAGGGTTATGGTGATAATGAGAGGTTAGTATTTAATATGTATACTAACTTAAGTGGATAATCTTATTATTTCAAGTGACTAATAATTTTAAACCTAATTCTTGTGAACCTAATTAGGTTATGAGCTAAAGTCACATGTATAGGTAATTAAATTTCATAAGATTAGGAATGAAAATCCTAAATAATCAAATTGGGTAACACATATTGAAATTGCTAGACTATGTTTATTACATAGCCCAAAACAATTAAGGAGGAAGCCCAAATGAAATAAAATGCAAACCAATACTTAGCCCACTTGGTTAAGGGTATTGTAGACATTTGATTAATCAAAATTGGGCATTAAAAATAAAAGCAAATAGGGAGTTAAAATGGGACATAATGACAAGCCATATTAGGCCTTTTAAGGCAACTAATTAAGCTAAGCAATGTCCATTAGTAGTAACTCTTACACAAAAGGACATGGTTGTCAAGCTCCCATTGGTTGCCACTTTATTAAGCATCCTTAATCATGATTAGACTAATTAAAGTGATAAGGCAAAGCTTCTATCCATGGGTTAAAGAAAGTATGGGGGATAATAGCTAGATACACTAAGTGAATCTATATTTTTTTGCAAGTATCCTTTTATTTCATTTTTTTTCATTTCATTTCTTCTCTCATTCTTCCTCTTATAATTTTCTCCCAAGCTAGCCACTTCTAGAGAGAGAAAAGAGAGAGTTTTGGCCATATATATATAGAGAGAGAAGTGCTAGTTTGTTCATGCATCCAAAGTTCATCACTTACTTTGGTAAATCAAGGAAGGTTGCCATTAAATCAAGGTATAACCTAACCTTCATCTTCTTCTTCTACTTTGTTTTATAGCTTGAGTTTTGTTGGAGTTATGAACAAATACTCAAGATACCCTAGTCCTACATATCATCATGTATGGAACTAAGTATCTTGAGTGTTAGGTCAAAGGCTTAGAGGAAGAATATGAGCATATGTTCTCCAAGGGTGAAAACTCTTGTTTTCTTCCACTAAATCTTGTATAACTCAAGTTTTCCAACTTAGATTTGTGATCCGTCGAAGGGGGGTGCTAGATACATGAGTTATCTAGTAAAACCAAGTGATAGTGCACAAATCTAGCAAGTTTTGAAACCTTTGGAACTGATTTCCCCAAAACAGCCCACTTGGAATGTGAAGGGTTAACAAAAAAAAAATAGTTTCTGTCCCCTTTTTCTTGGGTCTGTTTCGGATGGTTTCATGTCTTTTAAAAATCTGGGAAAATTCAAAGATGTAGCTTGAGAAGTTATCTACATGTAGGAAAAAGAACGGGCACGTTTCGAGTTATAGATTGTACGTAATGACTATTTCCGTAAAGGACTCCTAAAACGTTACCTTCGAATATCTCCCTGTGTATACACTGGAAACTTCTGAAATGTTTACAGTAGGTTCACATATATTAGGAGAGCATACCCTGCAAATTTCAGATTTGTCTGAGTAAATATCAATTTATTAAAAATGAAGCAAGATCCGAGTGTTTTGGGAACTTTAAAAATAGTAGATCATTTTCTAAAATTCCAGAAACATTTAGGGATCCTTGTGGGTTCATTTTCTGTCAAAATACAGAAGCTGCGAATTTTTGTAATCAGTTTGCTATTTTTCTTAAAAATGATTAGATTATGAATAAAAGGAAATAAATAGTTAAATGATGTCTTTAATAAGAAAAATATTATTTTTATGCTTGAATACTCATAATATATCATATCATGACTATCTTAGAACACTTTGGTAATTTATGATAAGAAATATTATTTATGACCTTTTGTGGATATTAAATAAGAGGTTTAATAAAGGGTGAACAATTAGAATAAATTGTTCATTAATCCAATAAATTATTAAAATATTATTATGATATTAATAATATTAGAATATTATATTGATAAGTAAATAAAAATATTAAGATTAAAATTTCTTTAAAATATTATTAAATGGTTAATAATATTTGATTTAAGCATTGATAAATGATTAAAGTATTATTAAATGATTAATAATATTAGTAATGGAATAAGATATTATTAAATAATTAATAATATTGGTGAATAAAT
The DNA here is from genome assembly GCA_020205555.1 of Panax stipuleanatus. Taxonomy (NCBI): domain Eukaryota; kingdom Viridiplantae; phylum Streptophyta; class Magnoliopsida; order Apiales; family Araliaceae; genus Panax; species Panax stipuleanatus. The sequence continues at coordinate 100,457 of JAINUT010001517.1, forward strand.
AAAATATTATTAAATGATTAATAATATTATTAAATGAATAAAATATTATTAAATGATTAATGATACTAAAGCATAAGTAAGATATTATTAAAGTAATAATATTAATGAATAATTAAAATATTATTAAGAGGATTAATAATATTAGTAAGGTATTAAAATATTATTAAGATGTTAATAATATTAGTAAGCAAATGAAAGTATTATTAGGGAACTAATAATACTAAGAGGTGAATTAGATATTATCAAGATTAATAATATGTTGTTATTTAGTAGTAACATTATCAAGACAGGATAATGTTTATAAGAACTAAATGTAATGTATAATATTTATGTGATTACATAATCTAATGTTATACTATGACTAATTGAAAGATTAAATATAGGTCTCTCAAAGGAAGATAATTTAACTGCATAGTGGATATAAATTAATTGCGTAGCCGTAATCTACAGACGAGGCAAGTTTCCTAACTCAAACTCGAGTTATTATTTTCAAAGCATATTAGTGAATAATTATTGATGATTATTTACATCTATAATGATTATTGAAATTCGCACTTTGTGCAATTGAATTCCTGTTCTACTATTATTGAACTGTGAATTAAATTAAAGTTCTTCATTCATGAACTGTTTATGAGATAGATCTATGCTAATTGTATCAGCTAGATCAAGCATGTTTAAATTTGTTAAATCAAATGTGTTTTAAAAAGCTGTTCTTATTAAATTGATATGATAAGAACTCTTGACTGAGAAAAGGACGAATGTGATTAAGGCATGATATCAATGCCGGATTATTAAGTGTTTATGCATAAATCACGAGGTATGAAAGGCTGATCCCCTTGAATACCAAAATTTATTAAGAGGTCCAGTTTAAATGACTGAGAATCTTGGCAAATGTTCATGGTTATTTCAAAACCACTCAGTTCATGATATTCAATTATTCGAATATTCAATTATTAATTATTAATTCATGTTCCTTCACAACCTTATATTATTGTTGAACATTGAAAGCAAAACTTCTTTGCAGTCATGATATCTTCCTTGTATATAAACTTGCTAAGCAAATTAGTTGCTTACCCTTGCTATATCATGACATTTATTTCAGCTAAGCCTGAAGGATCCAATACGAAGGATAAGGGCAAGGGCAAGATCCAGGAATAGTTTAGAATGAATATTATTATTATCTAATGGGATTTCTTATGTAAACTTTTTGTAATATGAATGGTGTGTTTAAGTTAAGGTTAGGAAGACCTTGGGGCCATGTTATGAAACTTTATTATAATGAACAATGTATGTTTATTATTCCATAATAGTTATAGAATGCTTATGATGATGATAAATCGTGAGCACCGAATCTGAGGTTAGAGAACCTGGATTTGGGGGCGTCACAGATCTCAATATCGGACCGTCAGATCAACCCCGATCTCAAATCGGGCCGTCATATCAACCCCGATCTCAAATCGGGTCGTCAGATCAACCCTAATCTCAAATCGGGCCATCATATTAACCTCGATCTCAAATCGGGCCGTTAGATCAACCCCGATCTCAAATCGGGCCATCATATCAACCCCGATCTCAAATCGAGCCATTAGATCAACCTCGATCTTAATATTAGGCCATCATATCAACCCTGATCTCAAATTGGGCTATCAGATCAACCCCGATCCCAATATCAGGCCATCATATCAACCCCAGTCTCAAATTAGGCCGTCAGATCAACCCCAATCTCAATATCGGGCCTTCAAATTAACTCCAATCTCAATACCGGGATGTTAACTCAACCCCGGTCACCAATACCGGGACAACCCTAGCCTCAATCATCAGTCTCGAGAGGTCAACTTAGCACCGGTCTCAACCCGAGAAGTTAGGTCTACTTTGGGAACAATCCTGAAGCATCACAATATCTCCAAGGAAAAACCTGGAAGGTCCAAGTCAGCCTCGGAGACAACACTGAGGACAAACAGACACGTATGGGATCCAAATCTTGGAAACAACCCCAGGAAGTCGACCGAAGGCCATGTCGACACTAAAGGCAACCCTGGGAGGGGCAAAATTGTCATTTTATCAACTCTAAGCCAATTCAGTCAAATTCAAGCAGAATTGATGCCACCAAGGTCAGAACGAACCATAACGATGATCCCGAGTGCAAATAGCGCAAGACAGCTGAACGGACAAATTGCGGGGAATCGAAGACCTGGTTATGAACCCTTCTTCTTGGACCTAAATTTTTTTTTATTCCCTGTCATTGTGACACTCTCGATGAGGGCTTTCCGGAAAGGTACAGCACGCCTCAAACGAACACTCCGATCAAAAGTTAGAAAGTTTCGACTTCGACCTAGCGTTGGTTGGAGTGCACGTACTTCGAGATGATTCAACTGGACACTTGGGCCCCACCAGGGGAGCCGCACCTCTACCTACGGCAGCAGCAGGTAGAGCAGAGGCTCCTTGGCCTATATATATGAGGTGACCCCCCCCCCCCCCCCGCTCATTTTAAAAAAGAGAAAACACTTCGAACCTTTGCCCGTTTGGTTTTCTGTCTAATTTCTTGTCTTCAAACCCAAATATTTTCACTCTAACATATAGATATACCCACATACTACCAAATATCAGAAAATAACCGATAGAATTGGACATTTAGAGCTTACGATTTGGCAAAAAGCCCCTGTAGCAGTCCATTGTGAGTATTTTTACGATCAAAAAGTTAATATTACTTCTTTGCACTGTTTTGCATTTGCATATCAAGTTTTGTTTTCTAAATATGCCCGGAACTCAGTTCTGCGGCCGTTTTCGTTAACTTTTTGTACATGTTTGTACATAACTGCGTTTTCTTCTACAACTCAAATTGACGATCCGTCAGCTCTAACATCTTCAGTGCACTAGCACCTTCGTTTTAAGAAACTTTGCCAAACTGGGTTATCTTCCCAGTCCAGGTTTGGCTTTTTTTGTATATATTTTACTGTATATATACTAATTTTTCAATTCGGTCAAGCCCGGACGTCAAATCCGAGGTAGTTTACTGCTTTTATATATAAATATGCATATATAAGCAGCCTTCACCACCACTGGGTTCTCTTACCAGTCTTGGTTGACTACGTTTCTGTCTCTATAAATATATTTATATATTTCAGTCTGGCCTTGATCATTTTGTGGTCTTTATACTATTTTTTGCACCGTTCACCATTACTGAGTTATCTTCCCAGTCCCTGGTTGACTACTTTTCTGTACATTTACATTTCAGTTCGGCCTGGATTATTCTGTGGCCTTTTTTTGCTTTTATGTTTAAGTATGCATATATAAGTAGCCTTCACCATCACTGGGTTCTCTTTCCAGTCTTGGTTAACTACTTTTCCGTCAATATATATATATATTTCGATTTAAGTCCGGGAACCGGTGTGAAAATCCATCGCCCTTTATAGCTTGCTTATATATAATTGTATATATATTGCTTTACTCGCTTTATTAAACTGTTGCTTTAAATATTTATTTTATAGGAATTGGCACTGACATATCTGCGGGCGAACTAGATTTATTTAAATCTCGCCAACTCTAGCTTTCAAATAGTTCAAAATCGGTACAGACAGAACCTGGAAGCTAGAATGGCTGAGGTTTATTTAAATCTAGCATTTTTCTAGTTTTAGTTATAAAAGAAACCTCGTGGCCCTTAGATCGCTATCTAATGGGAACGAGATGCTTCGGCTAGGTGCGAACTAGGATTTACTGAATGAATCCTCAGTTCTGGAAATATTTGGGATATATTTCTTTTTTTGTACAAATTTGAACTGTGAAGGTTTATTGGCTACTCATATGTGAGCCTAGGAATCGTGGGATTCGTGATCAAACTGATCAGAATCTGATTCCCACGATGGACAAACTCCAGTTTACAAATGTATCCTGCCAGTTTTTCTATAAAATGTACCTACAAAAAACCTTAAAACGGTTATCCGGATTTAAGGTCCCAACATAGTAAAAATATGGTGTGCCGTGTCAGCGTCCCTCCGATGGTTTTCATGCCCATGAGGAGACCGACACTTATATGTACTTTGTGGTCGAGGATGCTTCGCAGCCCGACAAATCACCATTCAAATGCAAGCCTTAAGGCTATAAAGATAAAAAATAGAAGTATCAACAGGCTTCAATTCCAATGTTAGCATAAGGGTTTGATAACTAGCTTTCAAAACATCATTTTTAATTCAATCAAAAGAAAAGCTTTTGCAAATCTAATTAAACACTTTTGCAAATTAAATCAAAGACTTTTTGTAAATCAAATCAAACCCTTCGTATATAGGTTTAACGAAGCAAAGCACTACTTTCAATCAATCAATCAAATGTAGGCCCAATTTTCAAACAACATTTACACACGCATTTAGTTTTTTAAAGGAAATATTGAAAATTTGCGGTACCGTGTTTACACAGGAGTTGTGGGGTGCCTAACACCTTCATCACACTTAACCAAGCCTCTAAACTCAAAACTTCGGTTTCAAAGATCAAGTTTCGACAGTGTCCATCAATTGGGCCTCTTTCAAACAAAACTCGGTTGAGTTGGTACAACCATTTCAAATCTACCAACTGGCGACTATGTAAAATGTTCAATCGTCGACATGATACATGTTGGCCTTTTCTGAAAAAACCCTTCAAAACCTTTTTTAAAATAAAAGAGTAAGGGTAGAGATAATATAGGAAGAGAGAAAAAAGATCCGGGTTGTGTCCCGACCCACAGATTTTTTTCCGACGTCGACAGGTGGCGACTCTGCTAGGGACAATAGAGGGCTTAGGCCGCTTTCAAATCTTTCCAAAGCATTTCACTTTAAAAACTAGGAATGCGTGAATTCTGCGTCTCTACATTAAATGAATGCGTGAATGCTGCGTCTTTACATTGAATGAATGTGAATGAATGCTTTCATACTTTTTTGTGCTTCGCACCCATATTAGTGCTTCGCACCAACTGTCATCATATGCATACGGTGCGGGCAATGTATGTGAATGTATGTTGTGTTCCTCTCACTAGGAAGAAAAATCATTGGTGATAAGTAATGTCTCTGGGGATCGGCTAAGTCTCTGGGGCTCATGAAAATGCACCACCCAGATTCGCTCCAGTTGAAAGATCGGATTAATTTCCCCTCTAGTAGATTACGATGATATGGGGACCTTCATGCTAAAAAGTCGCGCGAGAGTAACTTAAGATAGGTCAGCCATTGATTAACCAAATCCGACGGGAAGCTTCTTCATGCCTTCCTCTTTCAATTCAATATCAAGTTTTCAATGTAAATATCATAATAAAAGATTTACATTTCTTGTCATCTATCTCTTGTTATCCTGTCATCAAAACAACTGACCTCTGTTTTGCAAGAAAAGATTAAAAACCACATCATAACATGCATCCTATTCTTACCTACCTCAGGAAATTGACACGCCTACATTTTGTTGTAGGTAAAAAATTGATCTTGTCACTAGATCTAAGGCTAAAAAAGCACTACGTCCATCCATGGACATGACTTCGAGTGCTCAACCAGAATCTACCCCTGTATCTAGGGAAGAGTTTGAAGGACTGAGAAGTCAGATAGCCAACATTAATAGAAATTTGACATATATCGACGAGTTATAGCGACGGTCGGCACGGAACGGTCGCTATAGGGTATCTATAGCGACGGTCATGGGGTGACCGTCAGTACATGCCTCTACTGATAGTCTGTTTTGAGGGTCATCGTTTGGCCGTCGTTATAGAGGTTTTTTTAGACAAAACCCTCTAATTCTTAACTCTGATGCCACTATTAGGTTTGTAATGTCCATGGACATATAATTAAATTGCATACAAATAGTGGAAGCATGGTTTAAAAGTTTACAAACCATAACCAAGATCGACTTATGCGTAATTATCAATTAAAAAAAAGATGGAGAATTATACCCTTGTAGAACGAAGCTTCCTCAGTATAAGTTCAACTTCAATCTATTTACGTTCTCCTTGAATTCACTAGTTAGATTCCTTCCTTTGATCAATATTAGTCACCCAAGTGTTTGGCCTGTAGAAGTGATCCACCAAGGAATAATATGTATTCAAGAAGATGGATGTTGACAAAACCCTAGTTTTCTATCTCTATAGAATACGTAAGTACTCTCCCAATATTCGAAAAACACATTGTATAACCTTTACCCATAATAAGACTCATCTTATTTATGGATATATGCAACCCCCCTAAACCATTTAGGAATAATATTTTAATTTAATTAAACTCTTTTAATTAATTAAACTCTTTTAATTAATTAAACTCCTAATCCAATTAGGAAATTATGAGAGTACTTTTATTAATTAATTTGTAAACCCTTTTAGGAAATAAATAATAATAATTGTAATAATAATAATAATAAAACTCTTCTTATTAATTTATATATAATATTTCCAATATATTAAATATTAAATATTAATCTATTTAATTTATTCTATCACCATAGATTAAATTAAATATACTTAACTCATTATTAAGATAATATCATTTACTTCCTAAATAAATATTTTTCTTTTGCAGTGTTACCCTTTAGGTTCTCCATATTAAACCGGTTGTGAGTAAATCAATTAGAATAATTTTAATCTTATTTAAATAAATATATTAAACTATTTAATTTATTTAAATAAATAATATTTATTCTACAATAAAAGTAAGCCCCCTTAGCGATTAACGACTTTCCAAATAATATAGATTTCAACATTAATTATAAAAGAACCTTTCAGTGAATAGTTACCGTACAATTCAATCCTTCTACCATAAAATGTTCCAATTAAATATAAGACATGAAATTACTGTCAAATTTTATTTTATTTAATTATATGTATTTCGATTCTCAAATGCACAACTATAAATAATGCAAATTATAAACTACTTTCTAATTTCATTCTGCCTTGACCAAGGACTACTGAGTTGTCATTTATCGAATCACATAGGACATTCTCTCCTTTTACTAGAAGCGATAGATTCTTTGTTGACCATTCATTATCTCCATGTACAAATTATTATACCCAAGCATACCCTTTGATATACCCTAAGGGTCATAAGGGACATGTCAAAGTATAACTCATCATACACAATATAATATGATGATCTCAAGTCCAATGATCACTTATACTACTATCACTACATAAATTCCTATTGAAAGGCAAGGAAAACTCCATTAAGTATTCCTTTAGCGAGCCACGTTTAGTGAACTTATTCTCCAATAAGCACCTACATACTTGCTTTAGTGTCTCCACACAAATGATTATGAGATCAATCATCCTCTTCCTAAGAGCAAGCAAAGTATGTACCAATATATCAGGATTAACTAATCCCCTTTTTAGTAATTCAGCGATTAGCAACGATTTTAGTTTTAAGCTATCTTGAATTTAGATCTCATTAGCATGATCATCATCATGATTTTAAGAGCATTACTCAAAACTATGAGTTTATCACAATTAAACAACTGCACAATGTGAATAAAGAAAATGCCTTTAAATAAATTAATTATTTTATTAATAAATGAATAAAATTACAAAGTTTATGTTACATCATATCAAATATTATTGGCTTATTTGCATATCACTTTCAATCTCCCACTTGCACTAAAGTCAATCGTCATGGTATCTAATAATCATCTTCTCTAAGTGACGATCAAACTATTGTTAAGTTATAACTTTAGTAAAAGGATCTGCAATGTTTATTTGAGAGTCCACTCTTTCTAAGGTGACTTCTCCTCTTTCAATGATTTCACTAATCAAATGAAAGTGTTGCAACACATGTTTGGATCCCAGATAAGAGTTAAGAACTATTCCTAGTTCTGTAATAAACTTTTCATCCAAACAACCAACTTTGCAGCTTCATTTACAACTATATACTTTGTCTTTGTCACTAAATCAGTAACTCTTTGCTATTTGGAACTTTTCCAACTCACTGCACCACTGTTTAAAGTAACCATTTACTCTAAAGTTGATTTGATGTATTCTTGGTCAGTCAAATAAACTTGAGTCTGTATAGCCCTCTAGTTTCTATCCAGATCCACCATAAATGATTAACACATCCTTTGTTTTAGTTAAGTACTTTAGGATGTATTTCACTATCTTACAGTGATCTTCTCCAGAATATGATTGATCAACATCAAGTCTTGTATATTTCATTGCATACAAGATAGTTACTCATGTGATCTCTCTTTTCAGGTGTCATTGGGGACATTTTTTTAGAGAGATGCACTCCATGACACATCAACATGAGACCTCCATTAGAGTTTGTCATGCTAAACCCCTTTAGCATCGAATGAATATATATTCCTTGATTTAAGCTGAGCATCCTTTTATATCTATTTATATAAATCTTTATCCTCGATAAATAGGATGCTTCTCCCAAATCATTCATGGAAGAATGTTTAGACAACTATATCTTTACTGATTGTAGCATTATTATGGCATTCCCTATCAGTAGTATATCAATATATAGTACTAGGAATGTCACTGCGCTCCCACTGACTTTCTTGTACACACATATTTCATCCACCATTTCTCTTAGTGTCTACTACTTATAGCCTCATCGTATGTAACTGGATCATCATCATCTATGATGAGTGCCTCATCATCATCTTCTTCTATGATGAATCCATACCTCCTAGGTATCATCGATACTCTTCCAGATTTACGATTCGGTTGTGCTATATTAGGTATACGTGCATGTTCCTCTATTTAACTTATAGTGTTTTTTTGGTTCTTGAACTTATTCAAGATCTATAATCCTCCCACTAGCCCCGTCAATGATAAACACCTTTATCCAAGAAGGCAACGTGTTTCACAACAAACACCTTTTGTTCAGTAGGATTATAGAACATATACCCTAAACTTACTTTAGAATGTCCCACAAATCTGCACTTGTCAGATCTTGTCCCAAGCTTATCCTTTTGAAACCATTTTCACATAAGTTGGGCAACCCATAATCTTAATATACTTAAGACCAGGCTTCCTCGTTTTCCATAACTCATATGGAGTCTTGGGGCAGGAGTTTGAGGATACCTAATTTAGTAGATATACATCCATTTCTAGGGCATAACCCCATAAGGATACTATAATTTCGGTAAAAATCAACATGGATTGCACCATGTCCAACAAGGTACTATTTTTCATATCAAATACACCAATCAATTATTGCGTATCAAGAAGAGTCCATTGTGAGAAAATACCATTTTGAGATGATCTAGAAACTCATTGAACAAATATTCCCTTCCTCGATCTGATCGAAGAATCCTAATACTTTGTTAGTTCGTTTCACTTCTAAATTCTTTGAACTTTTCAAATGATTCAGACTTGTATTTCATCAAATACACATATTCAACTTTTAAATGATCATCCCTTTTTCTTTTATTAGTTTGTTCAATTTGCAAAATATTTTTCTTGTGAGTCAAGTATATAAAGTACATCATGTAATCTTCCAGTTCCAAACAAAACATTATTATTATAAATAGAACAACCATTATTTTTTATTATAATATCAAAACCTTCCTTGTCTAACAACTGAACATAAATAATGTTTCTTATGAGAATTGGAAAATAATGACAACTTATTAACTTAATAGATTTGTCCGTATGTAATGCTAAACTATACGTTCCTACGGCAAATGCAACAGCCTTTGCTTCATTCCCCACATGCAGGATTACTTTATTTTTGTTTAGGTTTCTACTTCTGCTTAGGCCCTGCATGAAATTGCATATATGTGAACCATAATTAGTATCCAATACCAAGTAGAACCTTTACTTATAGAAAGATTTATTTTAATCATGAACAAACATATATCTTTAACCGAAGCTTCACTAAGCTTCTTCTGGTTAACATCTGGAAGATACTCCTTGTAGTTTCCTTTTCAGTATCTAGGCTTATTGAAGTGGAAGCAAAATCCTTTGCTATCTGCATCAGTTTTGTTCTTATTGTCCTTTGTATTTGCCTTTCCTTTAGCCTTGTTTAAATTGTTCTTCTTTTCAGAAGATCCTTTGGCCCTCTTCCGCTTCCTGGAAGAATCATCTACGTGCAAGACTTTGTCTTTCTTGGTTGGAAAGTGACTCTCAGCAGTTTTCAACATTTTAAGTAACTCAGGTAGGCTGACATCTAGCATATTCATGTGAAAATTCACAACAAATTGTGAGAAGGAGTTCGGGAGTGACTACAAGATCAAATCTTGGCTCAACTCTCCATCCATTATAAAACCCAGTTGTCCCAATTGTTCAATCATAATTATCATATTAAGGACATGTGTCTACACTGTAGTGTCATCAATTATTCTAGATCGGAAGAGCTCTTTAGATATCTGATATCTAGTCGCCTTATTTTGCTCACCATACAAATCCTGAAGGTATAGCAACATAGTAGGTGCATCCATTTTCTCGTGTTGACGTTGTAACTCATTGCTCAAAGATGCTAACATCATGCAATGAGCCCACTGTGCATCATCTTGTCACTTTCTAAAAGTAGCAAACTCTTTCCAAGAGGCATTTTCTGCAATCGTTGCAGGGACATACGAATTAAGGATATAAGACAAATTTTTAGCTTTTAGAACTATTCTCAAATTCTTTAACCAATCTGTATAGTTTGGTCGGTCCGGTTAAGTTATTAGTATTCAATATGCTCCGCAATGATAGTAAATTAGGCATTGTAAAATTATATAAATGAATTTGTAATTTAACAACATTTTAGCATACATTCATTGTATTAATTACCAAAATAAAATTGGTCTTTATTTAAATTGGTATCTCCAACAATTTTTTTCAAACTATATTACCCTTATTATATAGTTTGGCAAAATCTAATGAAATATTTGTTAGTGAGTATAAGGATCCCATTTGAAATATATATAGTCTTGTTGTGACACAACAAACTATATATAAATAAATAGGTAGACAACTATTGTCAATTACATCACCATGTAACTCATTATATTTTGTCTTTTAGATTATTTTGATCAAGTGTGACACATCTGAATCAAAATTATCCAAGTTAAGTCTAATATAACACTTCCGTATAAGTAAATAGAAAAACATTATCCATATGGTGACACAAAAAAACAACGTCATTCAAATCCTTTATAAGCATCAAATGTGGTAAAATAACATCTCAAAAAAAAAAGCCTTGTGGTAACACAACAAACTTATAATGATTAATTGATACTCTATCGTTTTATCATGCTAGAAGGCGACGCTCGATATTCTAAATACCTTTGAACATTACAACTTAATATGATTTCTTTGAGGATTTTGTTATTATTTGTCTCATCTTGTTTAACGTGCATGCACGCACACACACACATACACACACACACACACACACACACACACACACATATATATATATATATATATATATATATATATATATAATATATATATATATATATATATATATATATATATATATAGTAAACATGCACATATAGAATATTATATTCTACCCAGATTGATTATGGACTTTTATTCTAGTTTGGTTCACTAAAGCAACCTAGTGAATCAAAAATTCAAACCTAGGGTGCAAAAATTGAATTTAAAAGTAACTATTACATTTAAACACGGGCTCCATTACAAACAGGTCTTCAAGTGCTCCCAACTCTTTTGTCTCCAATTCTTCAAAATAATTCTAACTAGTCCTATTATAAAACTATTTACAATAAATAGAAACATTGATCAACAGTCAAGGGAAAGTACATAGGAGGGAGATAAAATTTACATCAGAAAAATTAAAGAAGACGAGGTATGCAGACCCCATTTATAAAACGCATTCATTCAAGCATTCTCATAAAATAAATTCAATCATTGATAAGTGCATAATATTCATCATTTTTGATTCCTTTACGTTTAGTTTTTTTGCATGTTTTATGTGTATTAGTGATTATTAAGACGTTTTACTAATTTTAGGGTGACAGAGAGTTGAAGTGACAAAACGTGACGATTCGAAGCTGATTAGAAGCAAAAAGGACGAAATTCTAAAAAATGGCATATTCGCCCCGGCGGGGACCTCTCTGTGCAAATCCGCCCTAGCGCGTTTAGAAGTCGCGCCGACCAGTTCCTCTCTGCCAATTACCACCCCGGTGGGCTCAACAGGCATAAAAATACCAGCCCCGACGAGGGTCAGCAAGAAATCTGGGAATCTTTGGATTTTTAGAAAGTTTCTAAAGGCAGATTTTGACAGACTTCTACATGGATTTTAATTTATACTTATATCAGATTTAGGATAACTTTAGACTGAGTTTTATTTCCTTATTGGATTTATTTCTTTATGAAAACTAGTTATGTTTTGTAATTCCTTTTAGGATTTGGATTTCTAGTTTCCATAGGATTAAAGACCTTGTCTAGCACTATAAGTATATGGTATTGCTGAGATATTAATTCATTCAATCATCAACTCTCACCTATACCATTAGAGTGCAGACTCGGAAGCATGCCAAGCTAGTTCTATTCATTCAGTTCTAAATGAAGGTGGAACCTTGTTTACAAGTAATTAATTACTTAATTGAGTTTTATTATTTATTCCTTCTTTTGTGAAACTTCTTCTGATAATCTGTTTTCATTGATTGCATGCTAATTGATCTAATTAATTTGATATGGCCAATTAAGTTAATTTGATCATTATCATATGGTAGATTATGATTGATATTACGTGTAATTGATATCTATCTTCATCACAAGTAGCAAATTAGTGATACTACTTGTGGACAAGTTTTTTTGTATTGCTAAGATTATCAAAAAACAAGTTAAACAAATCGAACTTATGTGTTTGTTGCTTGGATTAGTCTAATTCTTTATTTCTTACTGTTTCTGTCATATTAAATCTAGAGAGCTTGTTCTAGGTTATATGATAGTTAGAATCTTGTGAAGAGCTTGTTTCATACAGTGACAATCTAAGGAGAATTTCGGATAGCCAAGCTTATTGTTATCTAGGGCTAATAGTTTCATTGAAAGAAAATAATAATAACTTGTTTAATTGATTGATGTAACTTGGTGAAACTGAACTGCAGAATTGAACTTTTTACATATTTGGTTAATTTCATCAATATAATTCAGTTTTCTTTAGTTCAAAACAATTTCAAACCCCCCCCCCCCATCTTTATTTTCTGTTAAAATAGTATAATAAATTTAAAACAAATTTGCTCTCTATGTGATCGATCCTTACTTATTACTATGCTAATTATTTGAATTTGTGAAGTGAAAATGAGAATAATTTTGGAGTGTCAACGACAGCTCCCAATGAAACATTGGTCAATGGTCCATAATCAATCCTATTTATTATCATACATATCATTATATGCATCACTAAACTATTCATCTCATGAAATAAACATTCAATATATATATATATATATATATATATATATATTGATATTGATATCATTTAATGAGCAATTTTAGTTAGCATAAAATTTAATTTTGAATTAAAATAAATTCTTTTATTTTTATCCAAATTTAAACCAAAATAAACTCCTTTATTTTAATTTATCCAATTTTGAATAAAAATAAACTCCTTTATTTTTAATCAAATTCCTAATAAAAAACATCTTTATTTTAATTAACATGGAATTCAATTTAAATAAAAATAAACTCATTTATTTTAATTTTAAAATTGCTTAAAAAATCAAATATGAAATCCAATTCCATGTAAAAATAAACTCCATTATTTTAAATTTAAATTATTTTAGAAAATAAAATATGTGAAATCCTATTCATTATCAAATAAACACGTTTATTTTAGATAACATGGAATCATATTTCATATCAAAATAAACTCTTTTATTTTAGGAAATATGAAATCCTATTCCAAATCAAAATAAACTCCTTAACTTTAGAAAACATGGAATCATATTCCAAATCAAAATAAACTCCTTTATTTTAGGAAACATGGAATCCTACTCCAAATCAATTTTTTTTTAATTAACATGGAATCATATTTAAAATCATAATAAAATATTTTTTTAATTAATATGAAATCTTATTCCAAATCAAAATAAATTATTTATTTTAATTAACATTTTATTTTAATCCAATTCATATTTTAAAAAAATGATTCTATACTAACAATTATGACCAATATAATTGTTCTAAACACATATCAACATACATATTGAATCAAAACAATTAATAATTTGAAAGTAGTGTGTACACAAGTCAATCATATTTGATATGATAAAGCATATACTTTATAATAATCTTATTCATTTATTAATATAAGAGTTTATTAATTAAATGTTTTTA
>JAINUT010001515.1:0-140908 GCA_020205555.1 Panax stipuleanatus
CAAAGTTCCAGTTCAACGCAGATGAGGCTAAAAGGTATCTTGGTAATATTAAATCTGTTTTTGTTATTGATGTTGTGGATTATTCAGTGCGGAATCTTTTGATCGAATGCAATTATACGAGGAGGATTTGGTGGCTGGAAAGGAGCAAGATCATAAAGTATACAATGTTCCTCAATTAAGGATGAAACTGCTACCAGTCCACTTAAAGTTCACAACTCCGATTACATAGAATGAGAAGGATGATGTCAAGCCAATGACGATAAACAAGGGCAGCTGCTTGGGAGGCAACCCAAGAAATCAGATTTGATTTTTCTATCCCTTTACTATTTAGTTTTTTATTTGCATGTAGTCCTTTCTTCTTTGCATGATTTCTTACATTGGGGACAATGTAAGGTTTGAGTGCGGGGGAAAGGATTTAGGCTTTTATTTTATTTAGGGATATTTGATATGCCGATTTTGAGAGGAAATAGGACCATCTTGATGCCTTGAAAAGTTTTGAAAGTTTTGAGTTCCATTAGTCTATTTGCCTATATGTTCGAAGGTTAAAGTCAAAAATTGGAAATCAATGCTAAAAATTCAAAATCTGTTTGATGTTTAATTGGTTAATGATTGAGAAACACTAAGTCATGATCCATAGTAATTGATTTAAATTGAATTTGTGTCTTCTGAGTACTTGAACATGTGAGATATGCTTAGTTGGCTAAGTTATCTGTGGATTTGTCTATGTGCACTAATCTCATGCTCTAGAACTATTGAACTGCTTATGTTTTTTTGCTGGACCATGAAAAAAAATTAGAAAAATTGAAAATCAATGAAAATTGTTGAAAAAAAAAACAAAAGAGAAGTCGTGGTGGGGTGATATGGAGCGTAAAACGCACTCTCCCATAAACACGTGCAAATAAGTGAGATGGAGCATAAAATGCACTCACTTACAAAAGAATGATTGAGGAAGGTGAAACGGAGCATAAAATGCATTCACCGGAAACAAATAAGAAAATGAAAAGGTTCTGGTAAAAAAATAAAGCAGAAAAGTATGTTTTGAGTCTTGAGTGGTGACGGTTTTTGCTCCATGATAACTAAGTTGAGTAAGTGTGTGGATCATAGACGAGGGCTTATGTGGTTGCAATTTAACTTAATGAAATTCATTGGTAAAGTGGCGAGGTGGTTATCTTGAGTTAATTGATAAAGCGTTGATTATATTTTTGTGGGTTTAGTATTGATAATCATGATTTGATCTTAAAATCTGTTGACATAGTGGTTGAATAGAATTGTTCTGGAAATCAAATTTTTAGTTTACACGAGGATGTGTAAAGGACTAAGTGTGGGGGAATTTGATAAGTACATAATATTCGATGATTATTATTCCTTTATGTTTCGTTTTATTACATTTTTCCTGTGAATCTGGGCTTAATATGGTGTTTATTATTTTCAGGAATTTGGAGCTAATATATTGAACCGGGACGAATTTGAGTTTAATTTGGGACCAATTTGACTGACCCAATTCGGCCAATCATGGACCAAGGGTATCAGCATGCCTAGCATCACGAAATTGCAGTTTTCTACATGGGACAGCGGTCTTGCTTGCAATAATTAAGTGGGTCCACGGACCCAGCATTCTAAGTCATAGAAGCTCATGGTTTTGTCACATTCCTAATGGGAGAAGGATTTCATGCAAGCATCATATCTTTAATAGTGGGCTACGGTTTTGGTAAATCTAAATGGGAAAAGGAAATTGACAACCTCACATGTGGGGGCCACGAATTGGCAGCTCATGGATTCAATTAACAAGCAAAGCAGCACACTGATTTATGAAGTTAACTTATATAAGGAATGGGATTTAATGCAAGGGGCCCACGGTTCAGCCTTGCATGCAAACTAATTAGTATATCATATATTAACAAAGTGGCAGCCACGTAATAAGTATGTAAGAATGTCCAGCTTGTTCCAAACTCCAAGTAGCTCACGTGCCATGTGGCTTGTAAAGGAGATTCAACACTTTGAAGCGAATTGACAAAGCCGGACAGAGTGTTTCCCCACTGGGCGGGGCATCTAGTTTGTGAAATCCCACTGGGGCGGTAGGCGGAACGGTCCCAGCAAAATCCTTTCGCGAATAGGACTCGGCATAATCAAGGAAGGAAGTTAAGGCAGGAAATATTCTTAGGTTTTTAATAGTTATAAATCGGGGATCCATATTCTCTTGTATTTTCATCTTCTTTTCCTCTTTCATATTAGATTTGGGATTACGTGAAGACATGAATTAATTCTTTCAATTCAGTTCGGAAGGGATGTTGAACCTTATTCATAATTAACGGTTTGATCAAGTTTATTTTATTTATTCCTTCTTACATGAGATTTATTCTAATAATCTACTTTAACTTCTTGTATGCTTTTCAATTTACTAACGTGATTCTGCAGGATTAAATTAGTGAATTGATATCATCTGCCTAGATTAAGATTGGTATTACGTGTAATTGATATCTGTTTCATCACAAGTAGCAAATTAGTGATACTAATTGTGGACAAGCTTTTGTGTATTGCGAAGGTTATTAGAAGACAAGTTAAACAATCCGAGCTTATGTGTTTGTTGCTTGGAATAGTCTAATTTTCTAGTTCTTAATGCTGCTGTTATATTAAATCTAGAGAGCTTGTTCTAGGTTATATAATGGTTAGAATCTTGTGAAGAGCTTGTTTCATTGAGTGACAATCTAAGGGGAGTTTCGGGTAGCAGAGCTTGTTGCTACCTAGGGCTATTAGTTTCATTGAAGGATAAATACTATACAACTTGGTTACTCCATAATTGAGAAAAGGTGATACTGAACTGAAGCTTTTTATTCATTGTTAATTCTTCTTACTTTATTCTTGATAATTTAGTTTAATCAATTCAAAACCCCCTTTTAATTAGAAATCATAAGATAAATATAAAATAAATCACTCTCTGTGGGATCGATCCTTGCTTACTACCGTGCTCATTATTTAAATTTGTGAAGTAAAAGTGAGGTTAATTTAGGAGTGTAAACGACATCTCCCAGTTACCTAACTCTGATAATAAAGATGAACAGTAGTAATGAATAGATAGAGTCTAAAAGACTAAAAGTACGGGAAAAGAAGATCGTATAACAAAATATTCGTAACATAGGAATGAATCGTAATATACACGATGAGATCACACCGTGATCTGATAAGGTCATAGCAGGGAGGAGGATCAATCGAATGATTGGAAACTTTATGGCAAAGTTGCTGTGTGTCAGTTGTACTATGAATTGGTATTGTGCCAACTCAGAAAAAAGGTTGGGGTTGATGCAATACGGATTGAACACAATTCGTATGGAGAAAGAATGGGGCTAGGATATTAAGTGGGATTTCAATTGAGGACTCATGTGATAGCTGAGTTGTACAAACCTTTGTATGGGCAGGGGTTTTGTGCTTGGTCTAACGACTACTTAGTTTATCACATTGTAATCATTGAAATATTGGTGTCGCGCTATTCGCTATATGTATAATGAGAAGGTGATTTTTTTCTCATGTGTATAACGGATAGGTAGAGAATATAAGATTAGTTGCGAGTTCTTAAAACTCATACTTATGGTAAGTTCGTGACTCATAATTATATGAAATGTTTTGAACCCCTCAGTGAATGGACGCCAATGGTCTGTCTAGGACAAGTTCTTAAACTCATATGATTGTGGAAAGTTTCTGAACTCATAACGTGTGGTAAGTTTGACGAACTGGGTATAATTAAGTGTGAATGGAGTATTAAGGATAATAGGAATAGATAGACTGATTAAGCAATGGATCATTAGTGGAAGCGTAGGTATTTTAAATCTTCTAGCTATGCTAGACTTTGAAATTTTTGACATCAAGCTAAATACGCACTATGTGCCTTTTAAAAATGAATTTTTATTCTCAAATCCCGGTGACTAGTGTGTATGTGTGGACTTCAGGACACTGACACATCGTTACCTGTTGAGATGATAAAACTGACACATCGTTATCTATGCTAATTGTTTCGGCTAGATGACAATGATTTGAAATATCAAAATGTGTTTTATTTATCATTGATGCATCGTGTAACCTGGTGCAGAGATGATAAAAAGTTGATGAAGTTGTAAATACAGGAATATTTAGTGTTGAATTAGATCTAAAAATAGTTGTCTCACTATTGCATGATGTGTTATAACAAAGTTATACAATGACGGAATCCTCAAACGGGTTGTAAATACAGTACAGTATCATGACGTCATTTTTAAAATATTTTTTTTATAATTAATTGCCAACGAGGTTTGGCTATACATAATATTTTGATTGAAATTGAATTATTGGTATGAGTCTAAGCTATTTGATTCAGCTAGACCAAGTTTATGAAATTTTGAGCGTTCTTTGAAAATTTTCCCGAACCAAATGGTTTTGGTGCGGAATCCGATAAGACTGAGGTAAGCATCCCAACATTTGGAAAAATTTTGTGCGCCTAAGGCGGATAAGAGGAACGGTGAAAAATTGTTCCGACCAGCAGTACTTAATAAGTACAGGGCATAACGGGCTAATTACCCTCTGTGTCCGTAAGTTATGACGGTTAGCGGATGAATTTCTGTATAACCTTTTTGAAAATAAAGTTCGTAGTCTGTATGACTACTCAGCATGATTTGAAAATTTTAACTCTGATGAGTGATGTTTTGGGTAGCATGTGGTGATGAGTATGAAAGGTGTAAGGTGTAAGGTAAATTTCGGGGACAAAATTCTTAGAAGAAGAGGTGAATGTGACAACCCGAGAATTTAGACAATTTATTAAAATCTTAAATGATTAAATTAAGGTAAAATAATAGACCTAGGCAGAAAATAAGTGTATGAATTTGACATTTTTGTGAAGAATTTTGGTGGATTTAAATTTTGCGAAAGACTTATATGATTTTGTGATTATATGTGTGTACAGTATGTGGTTAAGGGTTGAGTATAAATCAGGTAAAGGGTAACAAGGAAAAATCCTAATTTTAATTCAGTTGATGAAAACCCTAACCCTAATTAGGAATAGGGATTTAATAATTAATACAGTTATTATAATTGTATCTATGATTGTGTGTGTATAGTAAGGGATTACTGATCAAATGTTGATCAGATAAAGTATAACCTTAGTAAACCCTAACGGTAGAAACCTTAATCTATAGTTAAAAAACCCTAATTTCTTATTCGGGAATCCTAAACCCTAATTTATAAACCTTAATGATAATTAGCAAACCCTAATATTATTTATCAAATCCTAAGTGTTACATTTTAAGGAAAACATAGGAAATGACCGAGCTACCCTTAAAATTATGTGGAAAATTATTAGAATACCCTTTTGGAGGCGAAATGACCGAACTACCCTTAAAATTGTGTGAAAAATTATTAGAATACCTTTTTGGAGGCGAAATGACCAAATTACCTTTAAAATTATCTAAGAAATGACCAAAATACCCTCCAATCCATGTGAACTTAAATCAACCAATCAGAAAAGAGATGATGCAAGCATGATATCATCCTTAAAGAAATACAGATGATGCAAGCATGATGCAAGCATGACGCAAGCATAACGCAAGCATGACGCAAGCATGACATCAGCATTAAACAAACACAAAAAGGTGATGTCATCCTGATGATATCATCATGATGATGTCATCCTGATGATGTCATCCTGATGATGTCATCATGATGTAACCCAGGGACTAAAATGCAATTAATGAGGTACTAAAGTATAATTAACCAGGGTACCAAACTGTAATAAGCCGGGGGCAAACTGTAAAAAGCCGAGCCCCCCTAACGTGCAATTATTGAAATTATGTTTTCCTATAAATAGGAGTCATTTCTCTTCATTTTTTCCAAAACCAAAAATATGGTTAGAGAGAGGAGCATTTTGGCTAAAGAGAAAAAGAGAGAGGAAAGTTTTTGAGTTTCAAGATTTCAAAGGATTAGTTAAAGCTTGCAACTCCAAGAGGTAATTACTCTTATGGTTATTATGTTCATTATTCTTTATATATTTAGTAAAAAAATATACTTTTACAAGTAATTATAATGCCCAAATTATTTTAAGTAAATAGTACAAAAGTCTTATTTACAAGCAGTTATAATGTCCGATTTATTTCTCTTCTAATTAATATAACTTTTAATATTTTGTTATGAAATACATTAATATTTTAATATTAATGACAGTTATTTAATAATGGTTTTAAATATTTTAAAATCAATTAAATGTGATATTAAGGTATTAAAAATACTTTGTGATATTATAAATAACTTATAATATTATGACATGTATTTCATTAATATTTAATAGTAAATGATAAGTCTAAGGTAGTACAGTCGTACCCTTTAATAGTTGATGTATAGTAGCTGGGCTAAACGACTCCTTCATATGGGGAAGGGATCTACGAATTAGTAACCGATCTAACTCACTATGAAAATAGTGTAGACTAGAAGGAAATTAATTTGTTAGTTATTTGTGGGAAACCACTCAGTATACTATATTGAATACTATTAAAGACTCGATGCGTGCTAGGATTAGACTTGTGTATGTATAGTGTTAAGGTTATCTAATATTTGACTATGTGTTTAAATGTTAGATAGTTTACTTATAATGTACGTTATGCTAATTGAAAGATCAATCTTATAACTGTTAGTTCTTTTCAATAAAGCGATTAACTTAAATTGCGTAGCAGTAATCGACGGTACATGCAAGTTTTCTAACTCGAACTCGAGTTGTTCTTGTAAAGCATGTTCGTGATTAATCATTGTTGATTATATCACATCTATGATTTATTGACTCGCACGTTGTGCATATTGTATATGTTCATCAGGTATGAAAGGCTGATCACATTCATTACCATATTGTTCAGTTGAATTTATTTATGTTCATTGTTGGCTATTCATCATTATTGATTCATGTTCTTTCACAATTCTTATATTGTTGAAAGTTTGCAGCTTATTATTCTTTTCAATCATGATATATCTTCATTTGAACTTAAACTTGCTGGGCAAACTTGTTGCTCACCCTTGCTATATCATGATAAACATTCCAGGCTTAAAGACGAAACTTCGGACACAGTCAAAGGCAAAGACAAGTTCCAGGATTGAATTATTGTACGGTTAAATGGTATTTGTATTAGAGCAATATGGCATTGTATGTCGTGTAGAATATGAATATGTGTAGTAAGTTAAGGTTTCAGACCTTGGGGATTATGTATAAAGTTTAATATATAAACAAATTATGTTTATATCTTCCGCAGAAGTTATAGAAATGATGTATCGTAACGTACCAGGTCCGAGGTTCTGGGGACCCGGATTTAGGGGCGTCACATGTATTATAATATTATACCATACATGTATGATATAATGTATGGTATAATTATAAATGGTATAATATTAAAAAAGTAGTGATTTTAGGATATAATAATTATATTTTAACATAATTAAATTAGTAACAGTTTAGAAAAGTAGTGAATTTTGGGGATTATAAAATAAACATATTAGTGTGGGATTTTATATATGTATGATATAATATAAGGTATAAGATTATAAATGGTATATAATACTGTAAAATTCCAAAAAATAGATCGTTAGTAATGTTGGAACTTATATATATGTATGATATAATATTATAAAAGGTATAATATTATAAAATTCAAAAACCGATGTAATTATGAAGGTAGGATATGTGAAAACCGGAGTAATGGATGAATACATTAATTAAGTAGAACGGGTGTTGCAATTTGGAAATGACAAATGTCATGCAATGGTGTTATGTACTGCAATTTAGTATATTTAATAGGTAATAGATTTTTATTGTGATGTTTTTAGTGACTTCAGTTCCTAACAAATTATATTCCATTCTAGAAACGCACAGGTTGTATTAGAAAACAAATGTTTATGCCATTTGTTGGCACAAACATGCATCATTTGGATTTATGTGTTTAACATATGCAAGCGTTACCGGGCTAAAAACGCATCAGACAACTAAAACAAACAATTATGTAAAAATATCAAGTAGGATTTACATATTTGTGATATTGCAGTCGGCTGGGATGGGATCGATACACATGGATTTCAAACGGCAGTTTATTTACTAAAACTCATTCTTTTTCCTCATTTTATCACACAATTTCCATATTCTTGATTTCAAACGGCAACTTATTTTATTGAAGCCTCGTTATATCTTCCTCATATTATCTTACCCATCAGTATATATAGAGGGTGCTTATAACTCTTTTTTTTTCACAACTCAAAAAACACAACAATTTATTCCATAATTGTTAAAGAAGGGGTTGAGAAGAGAATCAGTAATGGCACACAATATTCTGCTTTTTAGTTTGATAGCCATCTCTTGCACCTTGCCCATTGCTTTTGCAGCTTCTCCCTTGCAAGATTTCTGCGTTGCGGACCTTACTAGCTCAGGTACATTGCAATTAATTATGCATGACTATCTGCCATGATATTCTCTTTGTTTAACTTTATGGATTCCCTTGCATGACTATTGTTGTTTAGCTCAGGTTGTTATTTATGCATTTTTTTCCCTTAACAAGATTGTGTTCTCTTTATTTTAAATGCGAATTCGGTGAAATTATCCTGCCGTCACTTCATTGGAAAGAGTTTCATTTGTATAGTACAAAATCTTTCTATGAATCGACAAGATTTAAATACCAACAAATTACCACTAGTGCTAAACAAATACGTACAAATCTTTCTATGAATCGACAAGATTTAAATATCATCTATCCCGAATCCGAATCCCTTTATTTATTTTAATTTGCAATTAGGTTAAATGAGATTGGACTATTTCTACTTATTACAATATTCTTTTTTGTAGTTTTCGTAGACGGCCGCACTTGCATGGACCCTAAACTCGTAAAGACCGACCATTTCGTGTTCAGTGGACTTCACGTTCCTCGCACTCCATCAGCCGCATTGGGATCCGTGGTGACTCCGGTCACTGTGGCTCAGCTGCCCGGATTAAACACCCTTGGCATCTCACTGGCTCGCATTGACTATGCACCATGGGGCGTTGTGCCTCCACACGTTCACCCTCGTGGATCAGAGATTTTGACAGTTATAGAAGGGAAAATTGAAGCTGGTTTTGTGACTTCAAACCCCGAGAATCGCCTCATCAGAAAGTTCTTGAAAAAGGGTGATGTTTTTGTGTTCCCAATTGGACTTGTACATTACCAAAGAAATGTGGGAAAGGGAAAAGCTCTTTCGTTCTCTGGTTTGAACAGTGAAAACCCAGGTGTTGTTACTGTGCCTAATGCTGTTTTTGCATCAAACCCATTGATTCCTTCTGATTTACTCGCGAAGGCGTTCCAGGTAGATCAGAAAGTGGTTGATAATATTCAAAGCAAATTTTAGGGTAAAACTAAAGGTTGATGAAGATGATGAAGTTTGCTAGCTATTTATTGTGATTCCATTAACATTTTGTTTGTGATTCTGTTTTTTTTTTTATGTAATTTTCGCTTCTGTTTTCAGTCTTGGTAAAATTATTGGAATTGTTTCTATTAGATTTTAGTCTACTGTCAGTCTGTCATGTATGATGTCTTTTGCATGTTTTTCTTCGTATATGAGAAAACTGGAAATATTTTTGTTTCAACGTCGTATATTTTTTAAGATAATTATCTCATCATCCAAATGAATGAGTAGTTTTGAGCAGGATATCCTCATCAAACACTCGTAATAGCAAGAGGCAGTTTAAAAATATATATATTTATATGGGAACCAATCCACATCTTGCGAGGATATGGATTTTCCCTCCTAGCGCATGTGGCCCTCCGTCTAATTTCTTTATCACTGTATGTGTATTAGGAGAGATTGGGTGAAAATGTATTCGAGAAATAAGCAATTAAAATAAATCAAAAATTTGGATAAAAATATTTATTTCACAAATAAGCAATTAAAATAAATCAAAAATTTGGACTTTTTTTTTTTTTTGGGGGGGGGGGGGGGGGGGGGGGATGTACCCAGCTATTAGAGGAAGAAATGAAGCACGTGGGTTATTTTTTTTTTTTTCACCAACTCTTACCTACTACACATGTGTCACCTTTTGATTTAGCCACATGATTTAGCAAGATTCACAAGCAACATGAGAGAGATAAGGCAAGATTGATGGTAGATTTGTATAGATAAATGAGTAATATATCTATATATTCTACTAATTATATTAACTTCATCTCTTTAACAAATAAAAACTTTACTTCTTATTTCTCTAAAAAGCTAACAAAATAAAATAGAGAGAGAAAGAGAAAAGAAAGAGGGTTTCGGCAAACACCAAGGGAGGAGGAAGAGGAAAGAAATTTTGTGCCATCTAGCTTTGCAATATTTTGGAATAAGAAGGAAGATTACTCATAGAACAAGGTATAACTCCTAAGTAGGCTGACAAAATATGGTTATGAGTTAGTTTTGATTTTTCAAATATGGTTATGGTTACATTTAAAAACTAAAATCATATTAACCATTTTTAATATGGGTTGTGTGGGTTGGAACCATATGATTATGGTTAAAATATAGGTCAACCCATATTTTAAATTTTAAACTTACCATTATTATGATCCAACTAAATAAATTATTAGTAGATATATCATGTATACTTAATCATTAAGTATTTTATTTTTATTTTTTAGGGGTGGGTGGTGTATACATACTCACTGAATATTATTTTTTTTGGGTAGGGGTAAAGGGTGTATACATAATCACTGAATATTTTTTTGGGTGGGGGTGTGGAGGTGGGTGTGGGGTGTGGGGGGGGGGGTTGGGGGTTTGGGGTTGGGGTTGGGGTGTATACATAATCACTGAATATTTCTTTTGGGGGTAGGGGTGGGTGTGGTGGGGGTGGACGTGGTGGGTTGGGTGGGGGGTGTATATATAATCACTAAATATTATTTTTTTTGGAAGGGAGAGTGTGGGGTGGGGTGGGGTGGGGTGGGGTGGGGTGGGGGTGGGGGTGGGGGGGTGTATACATAATCACTGATTTTTTTTTGGGGAGGGGGGTGGGTTGGTTAATTGGTGGGGTGTATACATAATTACTGA
The DNA here is from genome assembly GCA_020205555.1 of Panax stipuleanatus. Taxonomy (NCBI): domain Eukaryota; kingdom Viridiplantae; phylum Streptophyta; class Magnoliopsida; order Apiales; family Araliaceae; genus Panax; species Panax stipuleanatus. The sequence goes on from JAINUT010001515.1 coordinate 11,038, forward strand.
ATAGTATGTAATTAATTGATATTCGTAAATTAAGATTAACTAGAGAAACAAAACCATGAGAAATTGAGCTTCTTGAATAGGTAAATATGGATAGAAAAAACTTTTGATTTTGATTTAAAATAAAATATGTGTCGAAAAATGGTTAACCAGGTTGGACCTATATTTCTTTTTAAAAATATGGTTCCAAACTTTACCGAACCCAAATAAATAAAAACAGTTAACCAACCCATTTGATTCCAGTTAATATGAGTTAACTCGACAGTTAACCAACTATATTGTCAGGTCTATTCCTAAGAACTCTAAACTAGTTTTTTTGTAATTTATTTGGTTGTTTAAAATCAAATCATGATCCTGTGTTTCTAAACTCTAAAACTCTTGATCTACATATTAAAGAGTGTTTCATGTATAGATCTAACCATTTTGGGTGTCAAAAGTTGGATCAAAAGAAAGAAAATAAAAACTAGTTTTCCAAAGTGAGAAATGTGACGCCCCTAATTTCGGGTTCCTTTAACCTCAGACCTAGTACGTTACGGTACATCATTTTTATACATATTCTATAAACTAATGCGGAATATATAAATATAAATTATTTATACAATAAATTTTATGACATTTTCCAAGGTCTACAACCTTTATCTTGATACATACCTTTAACTAAATAGTTAAACGTGCATAATATTCTACTCTTATACTTTGTCCTTGTCTCTGTCTTTCCTCGAACATTCGTCTTAATCTGAAAATGTTATCATGATATAGTAAGAGTGAGCAACTACTTTGCTCAGCAAGTTTAAATATAAAATGGATATATCATGATTGAAAAGGAATAAGCTTTCAAGTTTTCAACAATGTATAATAATTGTGAAAGAGCATGAATCAAAATTTCAATAATTGAATGACTGAATCAATAATGTTGGGTGGTCAACAATGACCATGAACAAATTTAACTGAACTTTATGGTAATGAAGGTGATTAGCCTTTCATACCTGATGAACATATGTAATTTGCACTAAGTGCGAATCAATAATAAAAGATATGGAATAATTGTAAATAATTAAACCACTAGCATGCTTGAAACATAATAACTCAAGTTAGGAAACTTGCCTTGACCGTCGATTACTGGTAAACAATCTAATTTAATATTTTATGAAAGACCTATCATTAATAAGATCGATCATCCAATTAGCATAATATATTTTATCTCACAATACTATTACTCAAATAATAAATTAGCTAACATTTAGTCACATAATCGAACATTAGATAATATCTTAATCCATTAGTAATATTATCGTCATTTGATAATATTGCTATCACATAACCATCACCTTAAACTCTCGTCTAATATTATTAGCCCTTTAATAATATTTTAGTCACTTAATATTATTAATCACTTAATAATATTTAATCATTTAATAAAGTCTTAATCATTCACAAATATTATTAATTATTTAATACTATTTTAATCATTATCTAATATTATTAATCATTTAATAATATTCAAATCATCTACTAATATTATTAATTATTTAATAATATTTTAATCATATACTAAATATAAATAATAAAGGTCTCACATATTTTAAGATGTAAATATTTTGCATCTTGAAGCTTAAACCATTTATATTTCATTTCAGAAATATCTTTTACCTTTACTTGCATATTTAAACACTTCATCCTACTAGCACATTCGCTTTATTTTTCGTTTTACAAATAGTCGCATTTTCGCTATATATATATATATATATACACTGCGTTACATAAATTTTAGCTCAAAAATCTCATTTTGAATTCTGAAAACCTCAAAATATCATTTTTATGATTAATACAATTTTTCAAAGGTTTTACGTTCTTTGTTGCACCGCAAAATAATTTTATAGGCAACTATAGTTTTTATTTCGCTTAAATATGTAAATTTATATTTATTACATATTTTTATTGCTTAATTTATGCCCGAAAGGAAGTTTCATAACATAAAATATCATTTATAGTCAAATCTCGCCCCGTAAGACTTTATTAGTTTTATTATGACTTATTATTTCGCTGAAACGCGATTTGGAATGTTGAACGTCAAAATCGCTCGACGTGTCGACGCTCGGCGTTCGCTCGTTTACAAGTTCTGACATGCTCCTTTGCTCATTTTTAATTCTCAAATCATAAGTCATATAACAGCGAAATTTTGGGCATGTTATAGACGTCATGTCGTAGTATTTTAGAAAAATTCCACACCACGAAAACGGACCAAAAAAGCCATTCGAAACGGGGTTCAAAAATGGCTTCAACAAGCCAGCTGCAGAGCAGGCGCTGGCGCTGCTAAGCGCTGCCTGCAGCTGCTGCAGGCTGCCCAGCAGCTGCTACTGCAGTGCTTAGCGAACAACTCACTTTGCGATTTTTCCCCGCCTTGCTCGCTTATCGAAAAATTTCCAAATTTGGATGTGTTATACATGGCATATCATAGTATTTTTAAAAAATATAACCCACTAATTTCGGACCTCATAGGCAGCCTAAAACAGGCCCCAAAAATGTCTACTCGTAACAGTTTTTATTTTCGTTTCAGCTTTACCCTCTCTAGTTAAAACAGTCATAACTTTTTCGTTTCAAAACGTTTGAGCGATTCTTTAGCCCAGCGAAGCTAACTTCCGGGGCTACAACTTTCGTTCCTGGACCATCTTCAAATTTCAAGCACAAAATTCCAGAAAATTAGTGGAAGGGGACTGAACCGCACTTGTTTTCCAATTTTGAGTCGGCTACTTTGAAATGTCATAACTTTTTGCTACGAAGTCGGAATTAGTCCGTTTTGAAGTCTATGGAAAGCTTATTCAGTATACTATAAACCCCAAAAGCCCAGAAATTTTAGAACACTCTAGCTAATCCCGAATTTTTTTTTTAGGGGCAGCAGTCCACTAATTTTCTTAAGGTTTAAAAACTGTTTTACTTTTCTTCTATTTGATCCAACTTTTAACATCTAAAATGTTTAGATCTACACATATCACACCATAAAACATATAGATCTACAGTTTTTGAAGTTCAATAAACATAGTTTCTATATTTTGTAAAACAACCAAAATAAATCTCATGGAACAAATTAAAGGTTAGAAATTTTATACCTTTTGTGCTATTTCTTCTTCTTCCATCATAGATTTCAAGGCTATGTAGCATGAAAGAAATCTTCTCTCCTTCCCTCTTAGGTGCTGCATTTTTGGTCAGTTCACTCCAGGGGCAATTTCGTCCAATTATTTTGCACTACAAATTCTGGGAAAATTTGGGAACATACTTTTATGAGTTATCTGCAATTAGAAAGAAGAATGAACATTTTTAGATGTGTCGATTAGGAGTTGTGTATTTTATAAGAAAGGACTCTTGTAAAAGTAAATATGAATAACTTTGTGTGTAACTCCAAAAATTATAAAATTTAAGATTCAAATAGAGGATCAAGATGGGAGTTGAAAATTTTAGAATTTTTCTGGACAATTATGTAATTATTGAGTAATTAATGGGTTAACCTCTTTTAAATCATTTAAAAATTTCTAATTAATAGCCTTTAAAGCCACTAAATGGTTATTAAGCTAATTACATATAATTAACTATTTAATTATTATTTAAGTGATTTTAAGTGATAATTAAGTAGAGTTAGTTAATAAACTAACTATTTATTAGTTAATTAAGATTAAATAATAATTAGACTTAAACAATTGATTAATTAATATTTAATTGATATTAAATAATGATTAAAGAATGTTTAAGTAAGATTAAGTAATAATAATATAATTACTTACTTACATTGACATAAGAATTTATAAAATAATTATTTATTATTTAAATAATATTAAATAATAAATAAAGAATAAGTAATAATTAATTATTCTTGAATTAATAATAAAGAATAATTAAATATTTATTAAGTGAATTAATTATTTATTATTTAAATAACATTAAATAATAAATAAGGACAAATGTTAATTAATTATTCTTAAAATAATAACAGAGAATAATTAAAGACTAATGAAGTAAATAAATCAATTATTTACTATTCAATAATAATTAACGATAAATAATAATTTGATTATTCATTATTTAATTAACCTTAAATAATAAGTAGATCTAATTGGTTATTATTTATTATTAAATAATAACTAAAGGTAATTAATTAATTACTATTTAATTAATATTAAATAGTAATCAATTGAAGGTATAGATTAATTACTATTTAATTAATATTAAATAGTGTATTATGTTATGTATAGTTTGTAATGAATATATCTATTAAATAGATAGCCGAAATGATGTAATACGTTTATGTGCTAGTGGGATAAAATATTTATATATGAGACAACAGTTCCAGTTGACTCATGAACAGATAAAGTAATATAAAAATTATTACTATTCAAGGAATAATATAGGACATTGAATTTTTTATAAAGGCTATATATTAGCTGTTTAAATCCCGAATTAGCAAGTAAAGGCGTAAAATATTCCTAAAAAGGAATATAAATTATTTAAGACCTAATATGTAAAATATTTACATATTAAAATTGTAAGAGACCTTTATTTTGTATTAAAGGGTTGAAATGAGTTATATTTCTGAATAAACCGATTATGGTTTTGAAATAAGAATAAATAATATTAGTTTTTATAAATTAATAATTATTAATAATGAATATACATGCATAGTTGTGACATATTTAATTACGTAATATGTGTGTGCATGTAAACACGATTGTGTAGGATTTGTGGGGATACTTTAAATTAAGTTATAGGGATAATCTCCAATCAAGGCAAGTTCCTATAACTTTTTTATTGAGCAAGTCTCTTAACTTGAACTCGAGTTGTTATTGAAAAACATGTTCATGGTTAATCTTTGTTGATTACACCACCTCTTTGATTATTGATTCGCACGTTGTGCATGTTGTATATTTTCATCAGGTATGAAAGGCTGATCACCTTCCTTACCATTTGGTTCAGTTAAATTTGCCCATGTTAATTATTGGTCATTTATCATTATTGTCTTGGTCATTCAGTTATGTACATTGATTCATGTTCTTTCACCAATAACATATTGTTGAAAGTTTGCTAGCTTATTATTCTTTTCCATCATGATATATCTTTCTTTATATTTAAAACTTGCTGGGAAAACTTGTTGCTCACCCTTGCTATATCATGATAAACATTTCAGATAAAGACAAAACTTCGAACACAAGCAAAGGCAAAGACAAGTTCCAAGATTGAATTATTGTACGATTAAATTGTAATAGTATTGAATGCAGGTATTAAGTTAAGGTTACAAACCTTAGAATTATGTTGTAAAAGTTATTGTATACACAATTTATGTTTATATCTTTTGCAATAGTTATAGAAATGATGTATCGTAACGTACCAGGTCCGAGGTTCTGGGGACCCGGATTTGGGGGCGTCATAACCATTTACTTGATGACACCTTTAAAGCTATTACCCACTAAAGTGATAAGAAATCATTACATCCACCATTCCTTTTCCTCGTCACCAAAAATTAGGCCAAGTGGCCTATTTTTTTATCTCCACTTTTGTTTTATTAATTGCTTATATTAATGACTATAATACCCTTCCCCACTTGGGCTCAACTTGGGCTTTCACCTATAAATAAATTGGGCCATCATAACATTTGTCCCATATATGATATATTGGGCTAGATTAATAATTTAATTGCCCTTAAATCAAATTAGCTACAAGTCAAATGCTTAATTAACAATTGGGCTACTTATTGGGCTACTCAATTAATTCTTTGGGCCATAACATTAGCTTAGTTCCGTACTCTATAATTTTATCTTATCCTAATCATTTAATTAGGGTTCCATTACACACCTTTGTAAATAAATTTCTTACTCATATATCTTTAATTTCATAACCCAATTAGACGTGCTTTACTTAGGTTATAAAATTAATAATTTAAGATGTACAAAATAATTTTCTTAGAGTATTGAATTACCCTACCTAATATGTATATTAGGTTATATAACCTTATTCTTAATTCTCTTTTTATACAAAATAAATGTATACACATTATATAATGTATATTTATTTAATCACACATAATTCACATAAGTTATAACATACTCCACTAAGTGTATTAACTTATTAGTCCTAATTGACTTAATAAGTTATAAATACTCACATAATCATACAAACTTCATAGGTATCGTAGTACCTTATCCTCAATATTCCTTTAAATACATATAGACTTAATTTCTAGGGTTTAAAAATTTTGTAACTCATATATTCTCTATTCTCATTCGAATAGTGAACCATATAGGTTCTTATTTAAAAATTTTAAATTATTCCTCAAATTCTCATCTAGGCTTATTCTTTTAACCTTTATTCTAATCATTTAAGATCTTATAAATCTTCAGGTTGTGACATAATATGTCAACCGAGGAACCATTATCGATCATGATCCTCTTCATATCCACCAAACCAACTTGTGCAGTGATGACCAACTCCCCTTCGTTCGACTCAATAGGTTCCGATGGGTAATCCTCATCCAAAATAGAGATAATCGTGCCAAGGTATTGTCAATTCTTACAGCCTGTTCGGATACAGAAAACACATAATCCAGCACCTCACATCTCTTCTTTCCAGTCAGCTTTCCACCAGATCCACCTGTGATTACATCCACCACCCGACGAGAAGCCTGGGTTTGATTAGGTTATTGTTGTGGTTGAGGGGCCAGGTCCTCGTTTTTGTCTTGTTCTCGAATCCTCTCGCCCTGTAACATACTAAACTAGCTCCCCACTCTGAGCATTATTCTCAATCAAATTCTTTATATTTTTGTAGACTTCGGTGGAGTGTCCAGCAGCCTGATGGTAATTATAATACTTATTCTACTTTCCACTCTCCAGACGAGTGTTATTCAGGCAAGGTTCGAAGTACGGCTTATCTTTCATCACCTCTAATATTGTTTCCCGATCTGTAATAAGAGGGGTATAGACTTTATTGACCCCGCAATTCTGGAATAGTGGTCGGCCTCCTCCCGAACCACTATTGTTTTAACTCTTCTTCGTTTGATTATCTTACATGTTGTTATTATCCGATCTGGGATGGTTATTACTATATCGATCCTTTGGCTTTTCCGTTGCATTCGGCTTCAGACTTTCCATGGCCTCCTCAATTGCGATGATGATGAATCCTTCGGCTCTATTATAAGCTTCCGCCAAGTCTTTCAGAATATTGAACATCAAGTCCTTAACCAACTTTCGAGATGTCACCACGTCTAACCCTGTTTGGAAATATCCAAGGGCCTGAGTACCATTCAAGTTGTCACCTGTCCGACCGTCTCTCGGAATCTCTTTACATACTGGTTGGCAGTCTCATTAGAATACTATACGATCTGAACCAAAGAACTAGTTGGTTTTCCCATCCTCTTCTTGCTCTCGAATCGGCCATAAAACTTATCGCAGAGCTCCTTTCAAAATAATATTGAGTTCGGGACCAATGACGTCATCTAATGTCAAGCTTTTTTCCTTAGGGTTGTGATGAACATCTAACACTTGGTCGCATCTGAATAATTATAGTATTTTATCAGTCGGTCATATGCCTGATTGTGATTATATGGATCTCATATACCATCATAACTCTCTATGTGTGGGGTGGGGCCTTCTTATTCAGGTCGGCCTAAACCCGATCAATCTCTGGGAAAACGGTGATGTTGGGTCAATCAGAGTCTCCTTCTCCTAATTGAGGTCCACAAGTTTCTTCTCTAGCTTTTTTATCCTCCGGGCAAGTGCCTCAAACTCATTTCTCTGAGGGGATGACTCTCGCCTATCCCGAACTCTAGGCTTCAGAGAGGCCACTCGTCTTATCAGTTCGGACCCTCCTCTGGCTTCGCTACTTGCACTACGGGAGTGGCTTTTGTGCATACTCCTTTCTTGAGAGCGGCTCATTTGCCTGTTTCTCTAAAGTCGAGAGCCGTCTGAACGATGTGTCCTAAACCGGTTCCCTGCTAATACATCCCGACACCGATTATGGCTTGAGGAGACCTCTTCTCATAGCTTGTCAACTTCTGCTCCTTGTACTGTGAGTGTAGTGTCAACGAAACACAACCGTTTAAGTCGAAATGAGGTCGTCGGACCCCAATCTCGTACTAATGAGTTAGTTATATTCTCTTATCCTACTAAACCATTTGGCGCATAGACGATAACTTACCTAACCGACAAAGATTTAAAAATTGTATTTACATATGCACTTCTAAATATGTCTGAAGTATCGGCATGCATAAAGTACGTATTATTTTTTGTCAAATCTTTAATATTTCGAAGCGTAATATCGTAAATTAAACCCTGTTATTATTCTTTTTAGTTCATTCGAAGACAAAGCATATGGTTCTAACCCGGGACTAACTACAACACATTTGGAAGCATTAACCAGCAAAAATTTTCAACAGTGGTTTAAGAGAAGGGTTAAAGAAGATAACGCGTATGAGCGTTTTAGAGATGTTATTTCTGGGCAGTACAAACTTATCAGTTCATATCCCGATTGCATTGTTAATGGGTAAAAAGGTTGTTACATTTAAGTGTCACTGGTTTGATAATGAAAAGGGTGTTAAAGTTGATCGTAATAGAATCGTCACCGTAGATATCAAGTCAAATATATAATTTGATGACGTGTTCGTATTAGCTAGCCAAGCGGCTCAAGTGTACTATGCCCCTAATGTAGTAAATTTTATAAGCCCCTGGTATACAGTCGTCACAACGAAAAATGGTATTGAGTTGTTTGGAGCGGATGACTCGTTGCAAGAATAAGTTAGCAATCCCAGTCACGTACTGCCAGATGATGACGATGTGCAGGCAGGAGATGTCGTTAACATACTCGATGATGAAGAAGTCAAGGATGACGTTGTTGTCAGTGACTTTGTCGTTGTACAAGATAATAACGACGAAGAATTAATTGGCACGGAAGAGGAAGAGACTGAATATGAGGAGGAAATTGATTTTGAGTCTGACGGGTTTGGCGACGTACTAAATCTGAACTTAAACTTATTGTTGTTTTTTAAATAATTTACTAATAAAAATGATATTTATTAAGATAAATTTAGTAGAAATTAATTATCTCGTTGTTTCTAATTACCGTAATACAGTTCTGGCTAGAAACAGTGGTGGAGGTCGTCGAGGTGGTGGCCGTACAGGATCTGGCGACGGCTCCCAAGGCAGGACGTCGTCATCAGCTAGTAAGTTTCCATCGTTTTGCAATTTAACTATTTTTTTACTTAATTGTTTAACGCATATAAAAATACTATATATACATAATTTCACCACTTAAACTTACAGATACTGTTATTCTATGTCAGCGAGGGACTAACCTCGGATTATTTGGGTGTCGACTGGCCCAGCCACAGATTGCTATAGTTGATGTCGACTCGGCGCAGTACGTGTCTACTATAATATAACTCACGCATATAAATTACTTTATATGATTACAAGAATTAAAGTAACACATATATCTCGTATTGCAGTATCCTGGACCCGGTCGTTAAGCATACGGTACACGCCATTTGCTCGACACACCTGCCTATGGGTTGTATGTGATTCACTCAGTTCCCGCAATATGATGCACACTATATGACTATTGTGCTGCGAGTTCCATGTAAGTCGAATTACATAACTTAAATTAAGTACAGTTCTAGGTATTACAATCGATTTCTGATATGTTAACATTCTTTGTATAGATTTATTTTAGATATAAGGAGAGTGTCTCACAGACAGCCGGTGACAGTGTTAGTACTGTACATGTCGCAAAAAACTATGCCGACTGGTTGTACGAGATGAGACATCGGGCCGCCCGGGACTACCATACGCAATCATCAGCCTCCCATCGTCTCCGATGTAGCATGGGTGGCTATGTGTGCACACTGGGATGCTGATGACTTCAAGAAAAAGTTCGAGCAGGCAAAAAAGAATCATGGCCAAAATCGAATCGTACACAATACCGGCTCACGGTCATTTGAGGAAGTGAAGTCGGTAAGTATCTCAATTTATTTTTTTATATTAGTTACTCGATTGTCATTATCACACTTAATAAATTTTATTTGTCTTTATTTATTAAGCCATGCGGGATAGCTTGGGCCGACCTCCTACCATGCTAGAGTTTTGGGATAGAGCCCACACGGCCAAGGATTCTAGCATGTCTCCCGGAACATTAGCTATACGGGTAAGACTAATATCAATTAATGTATATAATTATTAATGTTAGGTAGTTGTTAAAATGATTTAATTAACTCACATGTCGTAAAATAAATTACAGGACCAATTTTAGAAGCTTCGGAACCATCGTATAACTTAGTTGGAGGCTGCTAGGCGGGGTTCTGAGTCGTTAGATTCCACCATCCCTCCCCCCAAGATTGTATTATCTCAGAATGACGAGCTGAGACTATGGGTCGTGTCTTAGGATTCCCGTAGTAGTAGTACTAGCAGGTATCGAGTGTTGGGCCTGCCAATGATACCGACGTATACATTACATGGAGGAAATATTATTTCTGATAAGTTAATATAATTTAATTTCAATATATTAATATTAATGATATATTTATTTTCGCAAGCTCTAGCCAGAGTCTGAGAGCATGTGACAACCTGAGAATTTGTAAGATTAATAAAAATCTTAAATGATTAAATTAAAGGTTAAAGTTTAAAACCTAAAGTGGAAATAGAGGAATGATTTAATTTTTTTTTAAAAAAACCTATACGGTTTGATTTAAATTTTTAAGTAATGTAAAGAAATTAAATGAGAATGCTAGAAATTTTGAAATTAAGAAAGAGATTATGTATAAGGATAAATATATTATGACTCATGAGGAGTATGTATATGACTAAATAAATATATATATTGTAAATATGTATATATGTTTATTTATTTTATAAAGTGAATTATAAAGAAAGCTACATATCCTAATTATACATTAGGTATGGTAATTAAATAACTAAAGGGTGTATAAGAAAATTTAGTATTTAAAATATATACTAACCTAAGAGATTAATTTTATTATCTCAATTTATTAAATTATTTTAAACCTAACTAAAGCAAGTCTAATTGGGTTATGAAATTAAATGTACATAAGTAATCATTTAAATTCTAAAATAAGTGGGATGGAAGCCCTAATTAAATAATTATAGTAAGATAAAATTTGTGTGTCGGACCCATGGTTATTTACATGGCCCAAACATTTTAATTAGAGAGCCCAAACTATTTAAATGGGAGCTCAAAACTTGGCCCAATTATGGAAGGACTTTGTGGTCATTTATTAAGCAAAATAAAAGTAATAAAAATAAAATCAAAATGGGCAAAAGGAGGGGGACTCACCCGGCCATGTAAAGGAGAGGATGAAGAGAGCATGTGATTTTTATTTTGTTGTCAAAGTTGGTCACCAACTATGCATAGGTGTCACTCTTTTATTTGTCCACCTTTTTTTTCCAATATTGCAAGCAAAATGAAAAGATATTAGAGAGAGAAGATGAAGATATATGGGAAGATTTGTATAGATATACATGTTATATCTATATTTTTTATTTAAGACTATAAATGAAGTGCATTTCATTTGCTAAAAAAGAGTTTTACTTCTCTTTTTGATCTAATTCTCCAAAAGAAAACTAGAAAGAGAAAATATTAAGAAAGAAAATCCAAGGGGGGCTGCCGTGGGGCATAGAGAGAAGGAGGAGAGTAGCTTTGGTTCATGACTTAGAGCTCCACCTAGCAAGAAGAAGAAGAAGAAAAACCCAAAAAGGAAAAAGGTATAAACCATAAACACTTAGTTTATGTATTTTAATTTTTGATATATGGAGTTCAAGTTTTAAATGGCTAGATTCTTGCTAAACATGTTTATATAGGTTAACATGTATTTAACTTGTGTATTAGTATGAGATTATGTCAAAAATGTTGAAAAAAAGCTCAAAAACATTTTTACCGGAAAACTAAAACTGAACAGCCTTCTCCCGGATTTACTGTTCACGTTCCGTAAGTCGGATTCATGATCCGTCAACTCTGGGTGATAGAGCTATAAGATACGAAGATTCTCCAAGTGGAGCGACTAAAAACTGATTTAAGATGAGCAAGCTATGAATTTGTAAGCAAAATAGTTTTTAACACTTAGAAAAAATTAGCGGACTGCTGCCCCTAAAAGAAAATTTCGGGATTAGCTAAATTATTCAAAAAATTATGGGCTTTTGGTATGTTGTATTACACTGAATAAGCTTTCCATAGACTCTGGAACGGACTAAATCCGACATCGGAGGAAAGAGTTATGCCATTTTAACGTAGCCGAGTCAAAACTGGGAAACTATTTCGGTCCAGTCCCTTCCACGAAATTTCTGGAATTTCGTGCTTGGAATTTGAAGATGGTCCAAGAACAAAAATTGTAGTCCCGGAAGTTAGCTTCGCGTGGGCTCAAGAATCGCTCAAAAATGTTTTAAAATGACTAAGTTATGATTGTTTTAGTACAAGAGGGTCAAGCTGGGAAACTAAAACTGACCAGCCACTTCTGGGCTGTTTTCCGTGACCAAAACAGAACCAAATTTGGTATTTGATAAACGGAAACAGTAGTTCAAGAAAATACGAATCCAAAGCCTCTGACGGAACTTAAATCCGAGTTGTAGTTTTTATTTTACAAGCGTTTCCGTAAAGGACTCCGAATCTGAAAATTTGGGCGAGAATGGCAAAATTGTAATTAAATGAACAATGTTAATAAATGATTTTAAAGCCACTAATTGGTTAGTAAATTAATTACATACAAATTAAATGTAATTAACTATTTAATTATTATTTAAGTGATATTAAATGATAATTAAGTAAAGTTAGTATTAATAAAGTAATTAGTTATTATTTAATTAAAGATTAAATGATAATTAGAGTTAAATAAATAATTGATTATTATTTAATTAATATTAAATAATGATTAAAGAAAGTTTAAGTAAGATTAAGTAATTACTTACTTACATTAACATAAAAGTTTATAAAATTAATTATTTATTATTAAATAATAAATAAGGACAAGTAATAATTAATTATTCTTAATTTAATAAGAAATAATGATTAAAGATTTATGAAATGAATTAATTATTTATTATTAAATAATAAATAAGGACAAATGTTAATTAATTATTTGTTAAATAATAATAAGGAATAATTAAAGACTAATGAAGTAAATAGATCAATTATTTACTATTCAAAGATAAGTAATTAATTAATTATTATTAAATAATAATTAAAGACAAATAATAATTTAATTATTCATTATCTAATTAACATTAAATAATGGATAGATCTAATTGGCTATTATTTATTTGTTAAATAATAACTAAAGGTAATTAATTAATTTCTAATTAAATAATATTAAATAGTAATCAAATAAAGGTATAGATTAATATTAATGATAATAATTTATTTAATAATTATATTAAATAAATTATGTAAAAATAGTTTTAATGTTTTAAAAATCATTTAAAAATGATTTAAAGGTTATAAAAAATGTTTTAAGTTATAAAACATAACTTTTAATATTTTGTCGTGAATTATATTAATATTTTAATATTAATGGCAGTTATTTAATAATGGTTTTAAATGTTTTAAAATCATTTAAAAGTGATATTAAGGTATTAAAAATACTTTGAGATATTTTAAATAATATTATGACATGAATTTCATTAATATTTGAAATTAAATAAATATTAATGATAATGGAATTATGTGGTATTTAAATCATATAAAAATGATATTAATGATTGAAAAATCATTATAAATATTTGAAAATTATGATGAGTTTGTGAAAAATATTTTGACTGAATAATAAAGTATCTAAGTTGGTATTAAAGCGTTTAGGTAGAGTCCTATTGATATTAGGCTCGATAATTATCCGATTAGGCAATCGGAAGATCGAAATATTACCGAACTCAACTCAGACTGAAATAGTTTGACTTGATACTAGGTCTTATGTGTTCTGTTGACGGATAGGATTATGTGATAATGAGTTTAGGTTATTTTATAACTGTAATTAGCAATAGTTATTGCGATGATATTATTCTAATGTGGAGATCGGTATTATTAATATTAGGTCTTCAGATGAAGCTAAATAGACTACGTAGCAGTAATCGGCAATAAAGGCAAGTTTTCTTTAACTCAACCTTGAGTTATGATTCTTCAATTATGCTAGTGGTTAATCCTTGTTGATTACATCACGTCTATGAATTATTGATTCGCACGTTGTGCATATTGCATGTGTTCATCAGGTATGAAAGGCTGATCACCTTCATTACCATTTGGTCCAGTTGATTTATTTATGTTCATTATTGACCATTCATTTTATTGTCTCGGTCGTTCAGTTACTAAAATTGATTCATGTTATTTCATAATTGTTATTTTGTTGAAAGTCAGCCAGCTTATTGTTCATTCTTTCAATCATGATATATCTTTTCTTGAAATTAAACTTGCTGGGCAAACTTGTTGCTCACCCTTGCTATATCATGATAAACATTGCAGATTTAAACGAATACTTCAGATACAGGCGAAGGCGTATGGCATTGTATGTTGTATAGGATATTAAATACAGGTATTAAGTTAAGGTTACAGACCTTGGGAATTACGTTGTAAAAGTTATTGTATAAACAATTTATGTTTATATCTTCCGCAATAGTTATAGAAATGATGTATCGTAACGTACCAGGTCCGAGGTTCTGGGGACCCGGATTTGGGGGCGTCACAGTTGGTATCAAAGCTATAGGTTATAAACCTTAGGTAGGGTTACCTTAGGCTATAACCGCAGGGATAAAGATAAGGAATAAACTCAAATAGAGTTTAAAATTCTAAGCGATGGATTTGGGCAAGGTATTGGTAAGTCAATAAGATTCAAAGAAGAATCCTGACAAGTTATAAAATTCAGAGTTACCCAACTCTGATGATAAAGATAAACTCTAGTAATGAATAAAAAGGAAAAGAGGATCGTAAAATAAAACGATCATAACATAGAAAAGAGTCGTAATATAATACGATTATAATATCAGATTACAACGTGATCTGATGAGGTCATAGGAAGACAAATGATCAATCGTTTGATTGAAAACTTTATAGCAGAATTGCTATACGAATATGGTACTATGAAATAGTACGAGTTAAACTCAAGAAAGAGTTGTGAATTGTAGATACGGATTAAATAAAATTCGTATCTAGTAAAGAAAGAACTAGGAATAGGTGGGATTTCAATTGAGGACTCATGTTAGCAGCTAAGTTGTATGATTCCTTGTATGGGCGGGAAATTTATGCTTGGTTTTAGGACCGCTTAGCTTCCTATTTGATTAGTGGCTGAGTTGACCAATTCTTTGTATGGGCAAGGGATTGTGTTTGGTTCGACAACCACTTAGCTTGTTATATTGATAATCATTGAAATGTTGGTGTCACGCTATTCGCTATATGTATGTTGAGAAGGTGATTCTTTTCTCATGTGTATAACGGATATGTAGAAAATATAAGATTAGGTGCGAGTTCTTTAAACTCACACTTATGATAAGTTCGTGACTCATAATCGTATGATGGAACCCCTCAGCGAATGGACGATTTTAGTCTGACTAGGATAAGTTCCTAAACCCATATGATTGTGAAAAGTTCCTGAACTCATAACGTGTGGCATGTTTGATGAACTGTACTGGGATATAGAATTGTGTGAACGGCGAATTGAGGATCATAGGAATAGATAGATTTATTAAGCAATTGATCATTAGAAAGTGAAGTTGATGGTGGAAGCATAGGTATTCCAAATCTTCTAGCTATGCTAGACTTCGAAATTTTTGACATCAAGCTAAATTCGCACTAATGTGCCTTTAAATATATAAATAAATTTTTTGTTATCAGCAACACATGGTTACAATTGTATAGAAGTGGTCTTCGTACCACTAGCACATCGTTACTAGTTGCGGTATGATAACATCACAAAAATAATTTTCAATGGTTTTGAGCTATTTAAAGAAAAGTCTATGCTAATTATTTCGGCTAGAAGAAAATGATTTGAAATGTATCAAAATGTATTTTATATATCATTAATGCATCATGTAACCTGGTGCAAAGATGATAAAAATGATGGAGTTATCAATGCAGAATTACTTAGTGTCGGATGTGATCTAAAGATCGTCAGCCCACTATGGAATAATGTAGTATAACAAAGTCACACAATGACGGAATCCTCAAACGGACTGTAAATACAGTGCGGAATCATGACGTCATAAAATGATTTTCAGAATTTTAAAGGTAAGTTCTTGCCAACTGAATTTGGATAGACATGTTTCGATTGAAATTCGAATTATTGGTATACGTCTAAGCTATTTGATTCAGCTAGACAAATGTGTATGAAAATTCAAAGTATTTTTGAGAATTTATCCCGAACCAAATTATTTTGGTGCGGAATCCTATGATAAGACTGAGGTGAACTATGTTGATTGGATAAAATAATCCAATCTAGTAGCGTAAATATTCGCTAAACATGATTGATACGTTATGCATGACGTAGGGTACGATAGGCTGATTACCTAATGTACTTGCAGAAGTAGTTTACCTTCTTCGTGATTGTAAACATACTTAGTAGTTATTGTTTTGCGATATAAATATCGTTAAAACTATGTGTTCATGGTCTATATGACCCCTCAGCATAATTTGAAAAGTTTTTAACTCCTTGGAGAGAAGTCTGAGTAGAAGGTATCGATGGAATAGTTCCTCATAGAAGGAAGCAGTATGTACTCATTAAATTGAGCATAAAATCATGTAAAGGTTAACTTAAAAACCTAATTTTGATGAATAAAAAGAGTAGTGATTAGTAGCTTGTAATTTCGAGGACGAAATTCTTAGAAGAAAGGGTGAATGTGACAACCTGAGAATTTGTAAGATTAATAAAATCTTAAATGATTAAATTAAAGGTTAAAGTTTAAAACCTAAAGTGGAAATAGAGGAATGATTTAATTTTTTTTTTAAAAAACCTATACGGTTTGATTTAAATTTTTAAGTAATGTAAAGAAATTAAATGAGAATGCTAGAAATTTTGAAATTAAGAAAGAGATTATGTATAAGGATAAATATATTATGACTCATGAGGAGTATGTATATGACTAAATAAATATATATATTGTAAATATGTATATATGTTTATTTATTTTATAAAGTGAATTATAAAGAAAGCTACATATCCTAATTATACATTAGGTATGGTAATTAAATAACTTAAGGGTGTATAAGAAAATTTAGTATTTAAAATATATACTAACCTAAGAGATTAATTTTATTATCTCAATTTATTAAATTATTTTAAACCTAACTAAAGCAAGTCTAATTGGGTTATGAAATTAAATGTACATAAGTAATCATTTAAATTCTAAAATAAGTGGGATGGAAGCCCTAATTAAATAATTATAGTAAGATAAAATTTGTGTGTCGGACCCATGGTTATTTACATGGCCCAAACATTTTAATTAGAGAGCCCAAACTATTTAAATGGGAGCTCAAAACTTGGCCCAATTATGGAAGGACTTTGTGGTCATTTATTAAGCAAAATAAAAGTAATAAAAATAAAATCAAAATGGGCAAAAGGAGGGGGACTCACCCGGCCATGTAAAGGAGAGGATGAAGAGAGCATGTGATTTTTATTTTGTTGTCAAAGTTGGTCACCAACTATGCATAGGTGTCACTCTTTTATTTGTCCACCTTTTTTTTCCAATATTGCAAGCAAAATGAAAAGATATTAGAGAGAGAAGATGAAGATATATGGGAAGATTTGTATAGATATACATGTTATATCTATATTTTTTATTTAAGACTATAAATGAAGTGCATTTCATTTGCTAAAAAAGAGTTTTACTTCTCTTTTTGATCTAATTCTCCAAAAGAAAACTAGAAAGAGAAAATATTAAGAAAGAAAATCCAAGGGGGGCTGCCGTGGGGCATAGAGAGAAGGAGGAGAGTAGCTTTGGTTCATGACTTAGAGCTCCACCTAGCAAGAAGAAGAAGAAGAAAAACCCAAAAAGGAAAAAGGTATAAACCATAAACACTTAGTTTATGTATTTTAATTTTTGATATATGGAGTTCAAGTTTTAAATGGCTAGATTCTTGCTAAACATGTTTATATAGGTTAACATGTATTTAACTTGTGTATTAGTATGAGATTATGTCAAAAATGTTGAAAAAAAGCTCAAAAACATTTTTACCGGAAAACTAAAACTGAACAGCCTTCTCCCGGATTTACTGTTCACGTTCCGTAAGTCGGATTCATGATCCGTCAACTCTGGGTGATAGAGCTATAAGATACGAAGATTCTCCAAGTGGAGCGACTAAAAACTGATTTAAGATGAGCAAGCTATGAATTTGTAAGCAAAATAGTTTTTAACACTTAGAAAAAATTAGCGGACTGCTGCCCCTAAAAGAAAATTTCGGGATTAGCTAAATTATTCAAAAAATTATGGGCTTTTGGTATGTTGTATTACACTGAATAAGCTTTCCATAGACTTCGGAACGGACTAAATCCGACATCGGAGGAAAGAGTTATGCCATTTTAACGTAGCCGAGTCAAAACTGGGAAACCATTTCGGTCCAGTCCCTTCCACGAAATTTCTGGAATTTCGTGCTTGGAATTTGAAGATGGTCCAAGAACAAAAATTGTAGTCCCGGAAGTTAGCTTCGCGTGGGCTCAAGAATCGCTCAAAAATGTTTTAAAATGACTAAGTTATGATTGTTTTAGTACAAGAGGGTCAAGCTGGGAAACTAAAACTGACCAGCCACTTCTGGGCTGTTTTCCGTGACCAAAACAGAACCAAATTTGGTATTTGATAAACGGAAACAGTAGTTCAAGAAAATACGAATCCAAAGCCTCTGACGGAACTTAAATCCGAGTTGTAGTTTTTATTTTACAAGCGTTTCCGTAAAGGACTCCGAATCTGAAAATTTGGGCGAGAATGGCAAAATTGTAATTAAATGAACAATGTTAATAAATGATTTTAAAGCCACTAATTGGTTAGTAAATTAATTACATACAAATTAAATGTAATTAACTATTTAATTATTATTTAAGTGATATTAAATGATAATTAAGTAAAGTTAGTATTAATAAAGTAATTAGTTATTATTTAATTAAAGATTAAATGATAATTAGAGTTAAATAAATAATTGATTATTATTTAATTAATATTAAATAATGATTAAAGAAAGTTTAAGTAAGATTAAGTAATTACTTACTTACATTAACATAAAAGTTTATAAAATTAATTATTTATTATTAAATAATAAATAAGGACAAGTAATAATTAATTATTCTTAATTTAATAAGAAATAATGATTAAAGATTTATGAAATGAATTAATTATTTATTATTAAATAATAAATAAGGACAAATGTTAATTAATTATTTGTTAAATAATAATAAGGAATAATTAAAGACTAATGAAGTAAATAGATCAATTATTTACTATTCAAAGATAAGTAATTAATTAATTATTATTAAATAATAATTAAAGACAAATAATAATTTAATTATTCATTATCTAATTAACATTAAATAATGGATAGATCTAATTGGCTATTATTTATTTGTTAAATAATAACTAAAGGTAATTAATTAATTTCTAATTAAATAATATTAAATAGTAATCAAATAAAGGTATAGATTAATATTAATGATAATAATTTATTTAATAATTATATTAAATAAATTATGTAAAAATAGTTTTAATGTTTTAAAAATCATTTAAAAATGATTTAAAGGTTATAAAAAATGTTTTAAGTTATAAAACATAATTTTTAATATTTTGTCGTGAATTATATTAATATTTTAATATTAATGACAGTTATTTAATAATGATTTTAAATGTTTTAAAATCATTTAAAAGTGATATTAAGGTATTAAAAATACTTTGAGATATTTTAAATAATATTATGACATGAATTTCATTAATATTTGAAATTAAATAAATATTAATGATAATGGAATTATGTGGTATTTAAATCATATAAAAATGATATTAATGATTGAAAAATCATTATAAATATTTGAAAATTATGATGAGTTTGTGAAAAATATTTTGACTGAATAATAAAGTATCTAAGTTGGTATTAAAGCGTTTAGGTAGAGTCCTATTGATATTAGGCTCAATAATTATCCGATTAGGCAATCGGAAGATCGAAATATTACCGAACTCAACTCAGACTGAAATAGTTTGACTTGATACTAGGTCTTATGTGTTCTGTTGACGGATAGGATTATGTGATAATGAGTTTAGGTTATTTTATAACTGTAATTAGCAATAGTTATTGCGATGATATTATTCTAATGTGGAGATCGGTATGATTAATATTAGGTCTTCAGATGATGCTAAATAGACTGCGTAGCAGTAGTCGGCAATAAAGGCAAGTTTTCTTTAACTCAACCTTGAGTTATGATTCTTCAATTATGCTAGTGGTTAATCCTTGTTGATTACATCACGTCTATGAATTATTGATTCGCACGTTGTGCATATTGCATGTGTTCATCAGGTATGAAAGGCTGATCACCTTCATTACCATTTGGTCCAGTTGATTTATTTATGTTCATTATTGACCATTCATTTTATTGTCTCGGTCGTTCAGTTACTAAAATTGATTCATGTTATTTCATAATTGTTATTTTGTTGAAAGTCAGCCAGCTTATTGTTCATTCTTTCAATCATGATATATCTTTTCTTGAAATTAAACTTGCTGGGCAAACTTGTTGCTCACCCTTGCTATATCATGATAAACATTGCAGATTTAAACGAATACTTCAGATACAGGCGAAGGCGTATGGCATTGTATGTTGTATAGGATATTAAATACAGGTATTAAGTTAAGGTTACAGACCTTGGGAATTACGTTGTAAAAGTTATTGTATAAACAATTTATGTTTATATCTTCCGCAATAGTTATAGAAATGATGTATCGTAACGTACCAGGTCCGAGGTTCTGGGGACCCGGATTTGGGGGCGTCACAGTTGGTATCAAAGCTATAGGTTATAAACCTTAGGTAGGGTTACCTTAGGCTATAACCGCAGGGATAAAGATAAGGAATAAACTCAAATAGAGTTTAAAATTCTAAGCGATGGATTTGGGCAAGGTATTGGTAAGTCAATAAGATTCAAAGAAGAATCCTGACAAGTTATAAAATTCAGAGTTACCCAACTCTGATGATAAAGATAAACTCTAGTAATGAATAAAAAGGAAAAGAGGATCGTAAAATAAAACGATCATAACATAGAAAAGAGTCGTAATATAATACGATTATAATATCAGATTACAACGTGATCTGATGAGGTCATAGGAAGACAAATGATCAATCGTTTGATTGAAAACTTTATAGCATAATTGCTATACGAATATGGTACTATGAAATAGTACGAGTTAAACTTAAGAAAGAGTTGTGAATTGTAGATACGGATTAAATAAAATTCGTATCTAGTAAAGAAAGAACTAGGAATAGGTGGGATTTCAATTGAGGACTCATGTTAGCAGCTAAGTTGTATGATTCCTTGTATGGGCGGGAAATTTATGCTTGGTTTTAGGACCGCTTAGCTTCCTATTTGATTAGTGGCTGAGTTGACCAATTCTTTGTATGGGCAAGGGATTGTGTTTGGTTCGACAACCACTTAGCTTGTTATATTGATAATCATTGAAATGTTGGTGTCACGCTATTCGCTATATGTATGTTGAGAAGGTGATTCTTTTCTCATGTGTATAACGGATATGTAGAAAATATAAGATTAGGTGCGAGTTCTTTAAACTCACACTTATGATAAGTTCGTGACTCATAATCGTATGATGGAACCCCTCAGCGAATGGACGATTTTAGTCTGACTAGGATAAGTTCCTAAACCCATATGATTGTGAAAAGTTCCTGAACTCATAACGTGTGGCATGTTTGATGAACTGTACTGGGATATAGAATTGTGTGAACGGCGAATTGAGGATCATAGGAATAGATAGATTTATTAAGCAATTGATCATTAGAAAGTGAAGTTGATGGTGGAAGCATAGGTATTCCAAATCTTCTAGCTATGCTAGACTTCGAAATTTTTGACATCAAGCTAAATTCGCACTAATGTGCCTTTAAATATATAAATAAATTTTTTGTTATCAGCAACACATGGTTACAATTGTATAGAAGTGGTCTTCGTACCACTAGCACATCGTTACTAGTTGCGGTATGATAACATCACAAAAATAATTTTCAATGGTTTTGAGCTATTTAAAGAAAAGTCTATGCTAATTATTTCGGCTAGAAGAAAATGATTTGAAATGTATCAAAATGTATTTTATATATCATTAATGCATCATGTAACCTGGTGCAAAGATGATAAAAATGATGGAGTTATCAATGCAGAATTACTTAGTGTCGGATGTGATCTAAAGATCGTCAGCCCACTATGGAATAATGTAGTATAACAAAGTCACACAATGACGGAATCCTCAAACGGACTGTAAATACAGTGCGGAATCATGACGTCATAAAATGATTTTCAGAATTTTAAAGGTAAGTTCTTGCCAACTGAATTTGGATAGACATGTTTCGATTGAAATTCGAATTATTGGTATACGTCTAAGCTATTTGATTCAGCTAGACAAATGTGTATGAAAATTCAAAGTATTTTTGAGAATTTATCCCGAACCAAATTATTTTGGTGCGGAATCCTATGATAAGACTGAGGTGAACTATGTTGATTGGATAAAATAATCCAATCTAGTAGCGTAAATATTCGCTAAACATGATTGATACGTTATGCATGACGTAGGGTACGATAGGCTGATTACCTAATGTACTTGCAGAAGTAGTTTACCTTCTTCGTGATTGTAAACATACTTAGTAGTTATTGTTTTGCGATATAAATATCGTTAAAACTATGTGTTCATGGTCTATATGACCCCTCAGCATAATTTGAAAAGTTTTTAACTCCTTGGAGAGAAGTCTGAGTAGAAGGTATCGATGGAATAGTTCCTCATAGAAGGAAGCAGTATGTACTCATTAAATTGAGCATAAAATCATGTAAAGGTTAACTTAAAAACCTAATTTTGATGAATAAAAAGAGTAGTGATTAGTAGCTTGTAATTTCGAGGACGAAATTCTTAGAAGAAAGGGTGAATGTGACAACCTGAGAATTTGTAAGATTAATAAAATCTTAAATGATTAAATTAAAGGTTAAAGTTTAAAACCTAAAGTGGAAATAGAGGAATGATTTAATTTTTTTTTAAAAAAACCTATACGGTTTGATTTAAATTTTTAAGTAATGTAAAGAAATTAAATGAGAATGCTAGAAATTTTGAAATTAAGAAAGAGATTATGTATAAGGATAAATATATTATGACTCATGAGGAGTATGTATATGACTAAATAAATATATATATTGTAAATATGTATATATGTTTATTTATTTTATAAAGTGAATTATAAAGAAAGCTACATATCCTAATTATACATTAGGTATGGTAATTAAATAACTTAAGGGTGTATAAGAAAATTTAGTATTTAAAATATATACTAACCTAAGAGATTAATTTTATTATCTCAATTTATTAAATTATTTTAAACCTAACTAAAGCAAGTCTAATTGGGTTATGAAATTAAATGTACATAAGTAATCATTTAAATTCTAAAATAAGTGGGATGGAAGCCCTAATTAAATAATTATAGTAAGATAAAATTTGTGTGTCGGACCCATGGTTATTTACATGGCCCAAACATTTTAATTAGAGAGCCCAAACTATTTAAATGGGAGCTCAAAACTTGGCCCAATTATGGAAGGACTTTGTGGTCATTTATTAAGCAAAATAAAAGTAATAAAAATAAAATCAAAATGGGCAAAAGGAGGGGGACTCACCCGACCATGTAAAGGAGAGGATGAAGAGAGCATGTGATTTTTATTTTGTTGTCAAAGTTGGTCACCAACTATGCATAGGTGTCACTCTTTTATTTGTCCACCTTTTTTTTCCAATATTGCAAGCAAAATGAAAAGATATTAGAGAGAGAAGATGAAGATATATGGGAAGATATGTATAGATATACATGTTATATCTATATTTTTTATTTAAGACTATAAATGAAGTGCATTTCATTTGCTAAAAAGAGTTTACTTCTCTTTTTGATCTAATTCTCCAAAAGAAAACTAGAAAGGGAAAATATTAAGAAAGAAAATCCAAGGGGGGCTGCCGTGGGGCATAGAGAGAAGGAGGAGAGTAGCTTTGGTTCATGACTTAGAGCTCCACCTAGCAAGAAGAAGAAGAAGAAAAACCCAAAAAGGAAAAAGGTATAAACCATAAACACTTAGTTTATGTATTTTAATTGTTGATATATGGAGTTCAAGTTTTAAATGGCTAGATTCTTGCTAAACATGTTTATATAGGTTAACATGTATTTAACTTGTGTATTAGTATGAGATTATGTCAAAAATGTTGAAAAAAAGCTCAAAAACATTTTTACCGAAAAACTAAAACTGAACAGCCTTCTCCCGGATTTACTGTTCACGTTCCGTAAGTCGGATTCATGATCCGTCAACTCTGGGTGATAGAGCTATAAGATACGAAGATTCTCCAAGTGGAACGACTAAAAACTGATTTAAGATGAGCAAGCTATGAATTTGTAAGCAAAATAGTTTTTAACACTTAGAAAAAATTAGCGGACTGCTGCCCCTAAAAGAAAATTTCGGGATTAGCTAAATTATTCAAAAAATTATGGGCTTTTGGTATGTTGTATTACACTGAATAAGCTTTCCATAGACTTCGGAACGGACTAAATCCGACATCGGAGGAAAGAGTTATGCCATTTTAACGTAGCCGAGTCAAAACTGGGAAACCATTTCGGTCCAGTCCCTTCCACGAAATTTCTGGAATTTCGTGCTTGGAATTTGAAGATGGTCCAAGAACAAAAATTGTAGTCCCGGAAGTTAGCTTCGCGTGGGCTCAAGAATCGCTCAAAAATGTTTTAAAATGACTAAGTTATGATTGTTTTAGTACAAGAGGGTCAAGCTGGGAAACTAAAACTGACCAGCCACTTCTGGGCTGTTTTCCGTGACCAAAACAGAACCAAATTTGGTATTTGATAAACGGAAACAGTAGTTCAAGAAAATACGAATCCAAAGCCTCTGACGGAACTTAAATCCGAGTTGTAGTTTTTATTTTACAAGCGTTTCCGTAAAGGACTCCGAATCTGAAAATTTGGGCGAGAATGGCAAAATTGTAATTAAATGAACAATGTTAATAAATGATTTTAAAGCCACTAATTGGTTAGTAAATTAATTACATACAAATTAAATGTAATTAACTATTTAATTATTATTTAAGTGATATTAAATGATAATTAAGTAAAGTTAGTATTAATAAAGTAATTAGTTATTATTTAATTAAAGATTAAATGATAATTAGAGTTAAATAAATAATTGATTATTATTTAATTAATATTAAATAATGATTAAAGAAAGTTTAAGTAAGATTAAGTAATTACTTACTTACATTAACATAAAAGTTTATAAAATTAATTATTTATTATTAAATAATAAATAAGGACAAGTAATAATTAATTATTCTTAATTTAATAAGAAATAATGATTAAAGATTTATGAAATGAATTAATTATTTATTATTAAATAATAAATAAGGATAAATGTTAATTAATTATTTGTTAAATAATAATAAGGAATAATTAAAGACTAATGAAGTAAATAGATCAATTATTTACTATTCAAAGATAAGTAATTAATTAATTATTATTAAATAATAATTAAAGACAAATAATAATTTAATTATTCATTATCTAATTAACATTAAATAATGGATAGATCTAATTGGCTATTATTTATTTGTTAAATAATAACTAAAGGTAATTAATTAATTTCTAATTAAATAATATTAAATAGTAATCAAATAAAGGTATAGATTAATATTAATGATAATAATTTATTTAATAATTATATTAAATAAATTATGTAAAAATAGTTTTAATGTTTTAAAAATCATTTAAAAATGATTTAAAGGTTATAAAAAATGTTTTAAGTTATAAAACATAATTTTTAATATTTTGTCGTGAATTATATTAATATTTTAATATTAATGACAGTTATTTAATAATGATTTTAAATGTTTTAAAATCATTTAAAAGTGATATTAAGGTATTAAAAATACTTTGAGATATTTTAAATAATATTATGACATGAATTTCATTAATATTTGAAATTAAATAAATATTAATGATAATGGAATTATGTGGTATTTAAATCATATAAAAATGATATTAATGATTGAAAAATCATTATAAATATTTGAAAATTATGATGAGTTTGTGAAAAATATTTTGACTGAATAATAAAGTATCTAAGTTGGTATTAAAGCGTTTAGGTAGAGTCCTATTGATATTAGGCTCGATAATTATCCGATTAGGCAATCGGAAGATCGAAATATTACCGAACTCAACTCAGACTGAAATAGTTTGACTTGATACTAGGTCTTATGTGTTCTGTTGACGGATAGGATTATGTGATAATGAGTTTAGGTTATTTTATAACTGTAATTAGCAATAGTTATTGCGATGATATTATTCTAATGTGGAGATCGGTATGATTAATATTAGGTCTTCAGATGATGCTAAATAGACTGCGTAGCAGTAGTCGGCAATAAAGGCAAGTTTTCTTTAACTCAACCTTGAGTTATGATTCTTCAATTATGCTAGTGGTTAATCCTTGTTGATTACATCACGTCTATGAATTATTGATTCGCACGTTGTGCATATTGCATGTGTTCATCAGGTATGAAAGGCTGATCACCTTCATTACCATTTGGTCCAGTTGATTTATTTATGTTCATTATTGACCATTCATTTTATTGTCTCGGTCGTTCAGTTACTAAAATTGATTCATGTTATTTCATAATTGTTATTTTGTTGAAAGTCAGCCAGCTTATTGTTCATTCTTTCAATCATGATATATCTTTTCTTGAAATTAAACTTGCTGGGCAAACTTGTTGCTCACCCTTGCTATATCATGATAAACATTGCAGATTTAAACGAATACTTCAGATACAGGCGAAGGCGTATGGCATTGTATGTTGTATAGGATATTAAATACAGGTATTAAGTTAAGGTTACAGACCTTGGGAATTACGTTGTAAAAGTTATTGTATAAACAATTTATGTTTATATCTTCCGCAATAGTTATAGAAATGATGTATCGTAACGCACCAGGTCCGAGGTTCTGGGGACCCGGATTTGGGGGCGTCACAGAGCACCTGTTGGACCATCTCATACAAACGCTGGCTTGGACGATGAGATTTTTCCAGAGGGTCAAGAGTTGCCCAGCCAAGCTCGCCTTCACCAGCTAGCTCAGGATATTGCAGCAGGGGCCACCGTCGAAAGTACGGGTATCGCGCAGGAGCAGTTCATCGCGATACGTGACTAGGTGCTCTGGTTGGTGGTTACCTTACTCTCGAAGGCTTTTGGCCCGATAGGGAGTCAACCCCCACCTACTCAGGTATTATATTTATTTTAAGTTAATTAATTTGCATGTTATTTAATTTTCATACTGTCTATTTTGATTCTCTCATACGGACTAATGCGTTATATTTTTAATTGTATCAACAGGGTGGTGATTTTATTGGTGGTGATTTTATTGATGGTGATGGCGAGTAGGATTTTCGGACTCCCGAACAGCATCGTCGACCCCCGCTAGATGATTTTGATCCTACTGGTGATGGTACTAGTTTAGGTTGATATATATTGTATATCATATATATATTTAGATGTTTTGTAAAATATTGTATAGGTTTTAATGATAATTCGGTGCCATATCATTGTTCGTTGTAGTTTATAAGTTATATATACTATATAAAGTACAAACTACTTATAAACACCATTGTTATCTGTACAGGATCATTGTTTACATCTTTGTAGTTTTATTTTGCAGTTTAGTTTTGAAATTTATAAGATACATCATTGTAGTTTATAAGTTTAGTTTAATTAGTTGTTTTGTTATTCTTTGTAGTTTAGTTTGTAGCTTAGTAGTTTAGTTTGTAATTGGAATTGTTATTTAATGTTAGAATGTATTCGAAGAAAAGTATATATAATGTTGTATTATGGGTTGATTATGATATATGTTGTTGCTGGTTGTTGGATGTAGGTACAAAGAAGTGGTTTAAAAACCTGGAAAATGCAAAAGTAAAATAATTAATAAAAATAATAATTATATCTCTGACGGAATAAGGTAAAACCGACGGAATTTTCGTTGGTAATAAAGAATATAATTTATTTTAAAAACACTATTTTCGACTGAATAAAAGCTATTTCCGACGAAATTTCCGTCGGGATTAAGGATTTCCCCATTTCCATACTGGGCCACGTGTCACGTTTAATTCGACGAAGTATTTACGACGGAATTCAATCCGTCGAGTTTAATGCAGTTCCGACGAACACGCTGTCAAAAATAATTTTGTCGTACATATATTTTTTCGACCGAATTTTTGACAGAATTAATTTGGACGACCATTAATTCGACTGACTTTCTGATAGAATATTCCGTCGGAAATAGTTGTTTTTCTTGTAGTGTTTCTTATCTCTTGAATCTTCCTTAGCTTAATTAGATGATGAAGAATGCTTGCTCTAACTCTCACTTCTTCTTCCTTGATCCCCAAACACTTCTCTCAAATTTTTCTTTTACTGTAAACCCACAATACTATCTCTCTCTGTGTATATTTTCTTCACTCTGCTTAGCATAGAAACTAAAGAACATAAATATAAATGATTTAAACGTTATTGGGAGAACAAGGAGGTTTGAACGGTTTTGGTTTCCCAAAGGTTTGATTCGCCGAACAGTTTTCTTTTCCTTTTATTTTTCTTCATGTATTTTACCTTATCTTTTCCTCTAATTGAACTAAACATATCTTGCATAATTCCTATTGGTCAAGGTATTTTTAATTGCCTGCTAAATTATTTAGCCTTCCCACTTCTCCTATTATATCCGATAATTACACCCCAAATGTTGATAATTACACCTCACTTAACTACACTTTATATATTAAATTGGATTTAAAATTGGGGCTATTCAGAAATTAAACTGGACATTTTAACCTCCACATAATTGGAACATTTAACTCCTTACGCTCCAACATTAATAACATCTCGATTTAGCCATTTATTAATTAAATTTAATTTAATTCTTTTAATTGAATTAATTATATTTTTAAGCTATTAACGTACTAAAATTACACACCAACATATACAAGTAACCCACATATATTTGGGTAACAAAATTACATCAAATAAATTATTCCAAAAATAATTCCCATCAAAATTTTTATTTTATTCGATAAATATTTATAATTCTTTCTATGAAATTTACAATCGTTACACAAAAACTGACATTCAAACGAAAGTTGAATAGAATTAAAATACTTGCTCAATAAAATTTGAGTAAGTTTAGGAAACTTGCAATAAGAATTAAATTGTACAAGTTAGGGAACCTGTACAATTATACAAACATAAATAACTTGCATAATTTAAAAATATTACACAAGTTAGGATACTTGCTTTGTGACAACCCGAGAATTTAGACAGATTATTAAAATCTAAAATGATGGATTAAAGGTTTAATAATAGACCTAGACAGAAAATAAGTGTATGGATTTGACATTTTTGTAAAGGAATTTTAAGGATTTCAAAATTCTGTGAAGGATTTTTGAGAATTTAAAATTTTTTGGTGAACACTTACAGGGTTAAGTATATAAGTGTATACGTTCTGTGTATATGATCATATATGTGTACAGATTGGGTTTAAGGATCAATTATTGATCAGATAAGTTACATCAGTGACAAACCCTAAAGTTATGATGAGAACGTCATGGTCAAGTTAGTAAACCCTAACGACTGGTTAGGAACCCTAACGATATGATCAGAAACCCTAATTTCAGTTCTGGGAATTCAAAACCCTAACCGGGAATATTAAAACCCTAATTTGAGAATTCAAAAGTTAAGTATAAATATTATGTGTTATTGATTAATAACTAATTAGGGGAAAACCTAACGATTAGTTAGAAAACCCTAATTTCTAAATTAGAAACCCTAATATACAATTAGGGAAAACCTAATTATTGATTTAACAATTTTAATGTTAATTAGAAAACATTGATCCTAATTAGCAAGCTTTAAGGTGATTAGGAAATCCTAATATAATTAGGAAAAACCTATTTATAATTTAGAAAGCTTAATTTTCCATTTTAAAACCTAATTAGAAAATCCTAAAAAATTATTTTTAAATAAAAACCTTAGGGTCAAACCCTAAGGGTTAAACCCTAAGGGTTGGATCACATGATAAATATGCCATTAAAATTGGAAGCAAAATGACTAAAATAACCTTTTTGTATTCTTTAATAAGTTGGAGTGTGAATCTTGCTATATCTTGGAGGTTTACCAACTTAAGATTATCACATGTGCTCTATATCTAAAATATCAGCCATCAAGTGCCACATATAGATTCATTGTATCAAAATATATAGATTAAAGAGAAAGAAAATGCTTACATTATTTTTCATATGAACCTAGACCATTCTCTCTCTAAAATCCAAAAATGTTGAGTGAGAGTGAGTAAAAAGTTAAGTCAATATCATGTGTTAGCTTGCTAAGAACAAACATTAAGGATCAGATTCAAAGATTGGGCTTTAAAAGGTATAAAACCCTAAAACTTCTAAATCTTGTAATTTATGTTAGATGATATGATTTGTTGTTTTAAGTTGTGTATTAGGGTGTTATTTAGTGATCTGGGTTGTTACATCATAGATCCATAACATCTAGATGCACGAAAATGAGTTTTTAAAAACAGATCATGAACCCTAAAATTTTGGCCTGACAGCCTAATGCCAGGACCCATAAATCTCTTTGTGTTAGATGTTTAGTGTGTTTGATGTTATAGATCTGTTCTCTGTCATGAGGAGAGTAAACTGGAAGTGGAATCAACTCCATATCATGTCTAGATCTCCAGATATAAGTGGTTAAACAGAGTTGACCGATCATGAAAATCGAATTCTGGGTAACCCAGATTTTCCAGAAAACTCTGACAACCATTTTGCAGGTCTTAGATCTTGCTGTGTTTAAGTTGTTATGCCATGTTAGTGTTTGATTTGTGTATACTGACATGTGTACTATCGATCCATGCCTCTAAAATCCTTAGATCCTACACAGAATCAAAGAAAATGGTGGTCAAAGTAGGGTTGACCAAACTGCTGGATGAAGATTCTGGGTAACCTAGAAATCTTCAAAGACAGATTCCTGACCAGTACTTTGACCTGCTTAGATCTCTTATATGTGGTGTTTTTAGGTTGATCTAATGTAGTATTATTGTTCCTTGACATACATAGTACATGACGGAACCAAGTAATCACACAAACTGAGCCTGGAACTTAAGGATTCAAAGGCTCAAAGTAAGACCCACGAACTGTTCTTCATTTCTGGGTAACCCAGAAATGAAGAACAGTCTCTAACAGCCACTTTAATGGCTTAGATCTCTCTGTTGTGTTATGATTTGGCCATGGAACTTGTTTAGGGTTGTAGTACTACATCAGTACTACAACATTAATATAATAGACAACCAACATAACATCAAAATCATAAAATTTGAACTGGTCAAAGTAGTACCCTGCAAACTGGGCATGAATGTTCTGGGTTTGGCCAAGAACACCTATAGCGACGGTTCTGTCGCTATAGGCCCCTTAAGTGACACTTTCTATATAAAAATTAATTATTTTATTTAATAAATAGAGAAAAATAATTTTTAATTATTAACAATTCATAATGAATTCGTAAAAATTATTTTAAATCCTAAAAATGGATTTTTAATAATTTTGAATATATTTCATTAATATTTAATATTTTTGGAATATTAATGATATTTAATTTATTTAATTATAATATTAAATAAATTACTTAAAAATGATTTTAATACTTGAAAAATCATTTAAAATTATATTATGATATTAGAAAATATTTTAAGTTATTTTGAATAACTTTTAATATTTTGTGATGAATTTAATTAATAAGTTAATAGATAGTGATTGATTTATTTAATAATTGTATTAAATAAATTATGGAAAAATAGAATTAATGTTATAAAAATCATATAAAAATGATTTAAAGATTATAAAAATATTTTAAGTTATAAAATATAACTTTTGATATTTTGTCAATAAATACATTAATATTTTAATATTAATGGCAGTATTTTGATAAGGGATTTAAATGTTTAAAAATCATTTAAAGGTAATAATAAAGTATTAAAAATACTTTAAGATATTATAAATTATTAATAATATTATGTTATGTCTTTTATTAATATTTGATATTAAATAAATATTAATGATAATGGAATTAAGTAGTATTTATATCATATAAATATGATATTAATGATTGAAAAATCATGATAAATGATAATAATTATCTAAAAATTATTACGGGTCTTTGAAAAATATTTTCACTACATAATAAATTATCTAAGATAATTGTGAACCAGTTTAAGTAGAGTCTTAAGGAAAATAGGCTCGATAATTGTTCGGGTAGGCAATCAGGATGTCAAAATAGTACCGAACTCAACTCATACTGTAATAGTTTGACTTGATACTAGGTCTTATGTGTTTGATTAACTGATAGAATTAGGAGATAATGTGTTTAGGTTATTTTATAACTGTATATAATAGTAATATATTGTGATTATATTATTCTAATGTGGAGGTCGGTATTATCAATATTAGGTCTTCGGATAAAGCTATATTGAATGCGTAGCTGTAGTCGGTGATTCAGGCAAGTTTCCTAACTCGAACTCGAGCTGTTATTGTAAAGCATGTTCGTGAATAATTATTGTCAATTATTCACATCTATACTGATTATTGATTTGTACTTAGTGCATGTTGCATATGTTCATCAGGTATAAAAGGCTGATCACCTTCATTACCATAAGGTTCAGTTGAATTTATTCATGTTCATTGTTGGCTATTCAGCATTATTGATTCATGCTCTTTCATAATTATTATATTGTTAAAACTTTGTCAGCTTATTATTCTTTTCAATCATGATATATCTTCATTTGAACTTAAACTTGCTGGGCAAACTTGTTGCTCACCCTTGCTATATCATAATAAACATTTCAGATAAAGACAAAACTTCGGACACAGGCAAAGACAAAGACAAGTTTCAGGATGAAATTATTATACGGTTAAAATGGTAATAGAATTGCATACAAATGACATTGTATGTCATGTAGGATGTTGAATGCGTGTATTAAGTTAAGGTTACAGACCTTGGGAATTATGTGTAAAAGTTATTGTATAAATAATTTATGTTTATATCTTCCGCAATAATTATAGAAATGACGTATCGTAACGTACCAGGTTTGAGGTTTTGGGGACCCGAATTTGGGGGCGTCACAGGCTTAAGAGGTAAACAAGATCAGGATACTTTCACAATAGAAAAGTAGTGCACAAAGTTGGAATATTTGCGTAATCATAGACCTCTTGCATAAAGTAAATGCATAGGTTAGGATACTTTCCTCAAGTGTCTTCTATACTTTGATGTTAATCGCACTTTGAAAGTCCTACACATTTAGTGCACATAGACATCCTAATTAATGAGCTAAGTATAAATGTCACACATTGTTTACTTTAACCATATTCCATATTTTAAAGTGTTTGTTTCATTAAACTCGAAACACTATTTAAGTTCATATACACATACCAATTAGACATATATTTATGCTAATTATGGCTTACATTAACTTTAGATTCTTAGTTCTAAGTGTTCGCTTTTGATGATTTAATAATGCACCAAACTTTAATTTTTCATTTTTCGTTACAAGTATAATACTACAAGAAAAAGCCTTAATTCCGACGGAATATTCCCTCGAAAATAAAGACTATTTCGTCTGACAGCTTAACATGTTTGTTTTAGCTTTAAACTCCCTGTCTGTCAATCCAGACAAGTTACTAGCGACACGAAGTGTCTGTTTTAGCTTTAAACTCCCTGTCTGTCAATTCGGACCCGTTTACATTAGTTTAAAACTCCGTGGAAGAAAACGAAACAGTGGTTTTTTCCTCCTTATTGACGTATCCACTTTGCAGCGTCATAACTTGACCATCCGTTATTGGAATGAGTCCGTTCTCGAGTCATTTTTTTCCTTGTTACATCTACTACAAATCCCCCCTGGTGTAAATTTTTTCCAGGTTTATTTTCTGGCAAAAACAGTGGCACAAAAGTCCCTACCAGAAATAGTTTTCTAATTTTGGCAGTTTTGACTAGTCTTCTTCCGAAGGGCATATCTCCCACCTCCGGACTCGGAATGAGGTTATTCTTATGTCAACGGACTCTTTACTTAACGTACTACATAACCCTAAAAGCGAAAAAAATTTCCAGCAACCCATTTGAAAAAGAGAACTACTCAAGGGTCAGGGGTTACACTAATTCCATTTTAAACTAATTTTACTTAAAAATTTGTCATGATTTCGTTACAAAAGCTTTTATTTTCGTTCCAATTAGGTGATGTTCATGAATCATAAGAGTATAACATAACACCCTAAAACTTAATTTTTACATTTCATAAGCTACCTCAAAAGGCCATCAAAATACCCTTTTTAACAGTCCACTATTAGTCCGTTCTTGTATTCCTTTACGCATATGTTTGTATTTTTATTTTTGATTCCATTTTTCATGCAATTTAACAAGTAGTTTAAGATGTTTAAACCACACACATCCTTATTTCTCCAAGATCCTTCATGATCTTCCAATAAACAACAACCACCAACAACCAAGCATAATAAAAGGCTTTAAATGATGAAGTAAAAGTTAGGGTTTTCATGGCTTACCCTTATAGTTCTCTTCTAGGTGATGAAGGATGATAACCTTAATCTTCTTTTCCTTCCTTTTTCTGCCCATGCTCTTTCTCTCTCTTTCTCTCTCTCTCTCTCTTTCTATTTTCTTTTGTTTTCTCTCTCTTCCTTACTTAGCTCATAAGATGAAATGAACAAATGAACAATTAACCAAATGTTAGATTAATTAAACCCTCCTCCAACTAACTCAACCATGCTACCAAGGGTTAACAACCCATGATCAATTAACTTAAGCTAGACAAAATAATAACATTAAGGCCATGTTTGATTTGAAACAATTGTGTGGACGGAATAAACATTAAATGGCTTACTTCTTTTAGACCAAAACTTACCAAATATGGAAAGTTTCCATCCACTTTATCTCTTCTCCCCTCATACCCGCCCACTTCATCTCTCATTCTCTCCTTTCTAAATTCAATTCACCACATGCTTGATTTTTATTTGCAAGACACATGGCCATCAAGTTATTTAGTAAGTGACACATGCCTCCCTCTTAGGTTATGCCTCACCTCTCTAGCATTTTCATCCTTACTTATCCCATGTGCTATTAATCTAGCAAATAACACATGCTTATCAACTTATTTAATAAGTGACATATGAAATTGCAAAGCTTTGGCTCCAAGTTTGTCTTAAGTCTTCAAGCCATAGCTTCAAGGCTTAAGCCTCCCTAAACTAGCCATTTTCAATTCCTAGCCAAGCCATTATAATACCTTAGCCAAGCTATTTTAATTCTAAACCAAGCCATTTTAAATTCCTAGGCTTCAATTGACTTTGTTACTTTCAAACTTATTATTATTATTATTATTATTATTATTATTTTCTAGTTTCTTTCTAGTTAATTCCTCTAACTTTTACATTTAGTCATAATATTGACTTTCTCTTTTCTAAATTTCGATTTCACTTTCCGTCCTCATTTCCCGAACAAATAATATGTCAAAATTCAAAAATACGAAAACTCGTTTTTTACATGAATAGTGATTTTTCTGATAAAAATATTTTTATTGGAGATTTCGTATCCCTTTTTCCAAATAAACACTGTGTCGTAATTTGAAAACTTCAAAAAACGAAAGAAAAAACTTTTTTTGCGTTCTATGAATAGTGATTTTACGTTTTTTGGAAAAAAAAATTATTTTTTCTCAAAAATTCTAAACACTCATATTTAGTCACGTAACACTTAAATTAGGTCATTAATCAACCTAAATATTCATAACACATAATTTATTCTATAAAAATATTTATTTTATTTAATAAATATTAAAAAATTTATTACAAAGATATTCTACGATCTAGATCGTTACAACTGTAATAAAAATTAATTAAAAAAATATATATTTTTAATAAAAGTAGAACTCTTTTTACCGACCAGAGTATAAAATAGGCAATGAGCAATACCGTACGCTGCACAGATCCCGAGCTAGTAATATTAGTAATAAAGAAGGCTATATATATACAGCAAAAGCTTATTTATTTTTTTTGATGGTCCTGCCCCATTTACGACTATATCCGTCCACTGAGTAAATCCTACACCACTAATTAGGAAAATGAGCGCATTACCATTTCACTTCACTGACCAGCTGCGCGGCACCTTCTCTCGGAATTCAGCTCAGTCTA
This sequence comes from Panax stipuleanatus, assembly GCA_020205555.1. Classification (NCBI taxonomy): domain Eukaryota; kingdom Viridiplantae; phylum Streptophyta; class Magnoliopsida; order Apiales; family Araliaceae; genus Panax; species Panax stipuleanatus. The sequence continues at coordinate 47,527 of JAINUT010001515.1, forward strand.
TCCTTAAAATCCTTTAACAATGGCCGATGATAGATTTATTATAGAGGTACTCCTCTCAATGTGTTTACTTAATGTGTTTGGTTGATGAGAAAATGTAGGAAAACCTAATTTTGTTGTCTTGATCAGTATAGTTTTATATGAAAAATGAAGGAATTAGGGTTTCTTATACATCTTAAACTATGTGATTTCGTATACAGAAGAATTCTTAGGATCTTCCAGAAAAGGTTTCTTAATTATTTTGTATCTGTAATATATAGTTTTACTTTATTTTTTTATCCTGAGTTTATGAAGAAATCCAGAAAGCTTATCAGTTGCTTATATGCTGTAATGGTTTCATGTTTTGCAAAAGTTTCTGAATTAACCTAAATGGAAAAGTTCTTTTTCTTGAAAATGAAAATTAGTAAAGATAACAGATGAAGCTCTACTTGCTTGTTTGGGGCTGTTTTGATGGAGCAACTTGTGGGCGTTTTCTAGATAAGTTTGACAACTCTTGCAAACGATGATATTTGAAATCAGGTTTTGATCATATATCATGTATAAAATTGGTTATGTTTTCTCCTTCAAATCTTTGATTTTCTGTAGCTCTTTTGTGGCCATATTCATATTTTTTGGATTTGCCCCAATCTGTATGACTTTTGTTAACGTTTTAATTACTAAATTTTATTTTTGCCAAATAGAAAAAACAGATGAGGCTCCATTTCAGTATGAAAATGATACCCAAGTAATATTAACTAGAGAAAAGTAGTAAAAACACAAAAACTCTTCAAGTTAGGACCAAACCTATATTTACTACATCTTGAATGCTTATTAACTCTCAAATATATAGACAATCATATTCCCAGATCAAGAGAACCAAACCAGCTTGCTCTAAAATAATTAACCAGAGAGGTAAAAAGAGAGGAAAGAGACTTAGTATAGGAAAGAAACTTACCATTCCTCTTCCCCAACTCACCATCACCAAACCTCATTTTATGCAACAATATTAATCTATTTTATTGTATTGCACAGTTTGCACTTGAACAATTAAAGATACTAAAATGAATACTAAAAGAACTTGGAGACATATTTGCGTGATGAAAGTTTCGATAAATTCCAAAATCTGATTCTTGTAAATTGAGTTCCAATCTCAAGATCGGGTTCTCTAGGACAATGATCTTTGATGTCATTGACAAATTTAATTTATCCTAAAACTTTACATAATGACATGTAAAAAAACAGCAATGTTTATGTTGATTTTGATTATTATTTTGTGGCGGATTTTATGGTTGAGGTTTGTAATTTTGTAGATGGGACATTCTTCTGTGGGGGTTAGCAAAGAAAACCTTATTGCTTCTGTAGAGGCCAAGGGGAAGGCCATGGAAGCAATCTATGAAGGTATTTTAGTTTCATGCTTGTATATATGTGTATAAGTGATTGTTTGCAAGAGCCATATCTTTTTACAAAATTCTGCTAGTAGATCTGTTAAACAACTGTTGTTTATTGAAACTTTAATTTATTAGTTATTGGTTAATAATTTAATTTAAATGCATTTCGTAATGATATTTTGCTTCTCCCCAAGGTCAAAAAGTGCAGTTGAACCTGTTAAACTAAACTTTGTTTATGTAATTTGTGTTGGTGGAAGCTCATGAGTTTCTTTAAAATCTGAGCTTATTGCACATGTGAATTTACTATTATCTTATTCTATGTATATACAAGGTTCATGTACATGTATTTAGTTAAATTATGATTAATGGAGCGACTCTAGAAACGTGTTCTAAGAATTTTATAAATAGTTTTGCATATGTGAGTCATTTTGTACAAATTAAACGAAATGGGATCAATTATATAAGCGGAATCAAGTGGAGTGAAATAAATTATTTAGTGTATTTCAAATGTAACCACTTCCTCTATATTTTGATATACTCCCCCTAATTTTTAATAAAGTGGTGTTTGACAAGGTATCTAAGGTGAAACCAAGGTGGCTAAGACAAATTTAAGGTAAGACACCCCAAGAAGAGTGACTAGGTGCTATCGGATTTTTTCTAGTTTAAGTGTGTGAGCTGGAGACACTTCAAATACTACGAATAGTCCTAATTGAAATGATAGTTGAATTAAATTATGTAGACTAAATGAAGTACCGGATCCTTTGTTACTGAAATAGTTGAACTATTGTCACAAAATAGTATTGTTGGACTGATCTGTTTATGCTTCAGACATTCTAAAATTCCTTGGAGCCAAACAATTTGACATCCTGCTAAAGAAGCAGCGATATATTCAGATTCCGTTGTAAAAAGAGCAACAACAGATTGTTTCTTCGAACACCATGAAATTGGGCCACTTCCAAGACTAAAAACATAGCCCGAAGTGCTTTTACTATCATCAACGCTTCCTGCTAAATCACTGTCAGTATATCCAACAAAATTAATCGGAATACTAACTTGATAAAAAATACCATAATCAATGGTTCCTTTGACATATCGCAGAATCCTTTTTGCAGTCTCCCAGTAATTAGAGTATGGTTTCTCCATGAACTGCTTATGGTTAGATTCAACCAAGTCTGAAAATAAATTCTTATTTTCGGTCATATGTTTGCTTGCGCCACTGTCTAAATACCAAACATCATCCATATTATTACCTTGGAATGCCAGCAATAAAGTATCCTGCACATCTCTTTCATCAATTTTGTTTTCATGCATCAATCCGGTCTCATTTTGTGTTCCCTCAATTCTAAAACGACATTCTTTATATGTATGACCTGGTTTATGACAATGGTAACATTCAAAATAGCCACGACCTCTTCCCCTTTGATAGCCACTGCCTCTTTGATAGCCACGACCTCTTTGATAACCACGACCTCTTCCACTTTGGAAATTCTTGATCAGATTTTCTCCACCTTCAATTGAATCATTTTTATAGCCTCTTCCTCTGCCTTGAAAATGAAAGTCTTTACCTCTGAAGTTGCCATTACCACCACGACCACGACCACGACCATAGTGAAAACCACGGCCTCCCGTAAATGAAACTTGGGATTTAAGAGCTTGATCAGGAAGAGGAGAAGGATTTCTTTGATTTATCCTTACTTCATGAGCCTTCAAGGTCCCTTGCAAATCTTGTATAGTAAGAGATGAAAGATCTTTTGATTCTTCAATAGCTACCACAACATAATCAAATTTTGGTGGTAAACTACGAAGAATTTTTTCAACAACTTTCTCATCAACTAAAACTTCACCATTGGATGCCATTCGATTAACAACTGAATTAACTCTTGTAAAATAATCTAAAATACTTTCATTCTCCTTCATTTCTAATTTTTCAAATTCTTTTCTTAAGGTTTGGAGGCGTACCTTTTTTACCTTTTCCTCACCTTTGTATGTTACTTGAATAATCTCCCAGACTTCCTTTGAATATTTAGTTTTAGCAACTCTTTCATACACCGGCATCTCAATTGTTTGATAAATTTGGAGACGCGCCTTGCTGTCCTTCTTTCGATTCTCCTTCAAATTATTTTTTTGCGCTTGTGTCAAAGCATCTTCGTTTTCTGAATCCTCATATCTTTCATCCACAATATTCCATAGATCCATTGACTTGAGCAATAACATTATATTGTCTCTCCAATAATCATAATTTTCTCCACCAAATCGAGGAATAAGTGAAGTCATGTTGTTGGAATTTGCCATCACGTTACTTTGAAAAACAACAAATAATTATTCTGCTGCGTACTTGTGACAAGAAAAAATCTGCTCGGGGATGAGTCTTTGTCACAGCTGTCTCATGGGAAATCTTCTGAAGCTATAATACTATGGAGACCATTAAAACTCGTGTATGGTCATGACATAAGGCTTGCGCAGATGCATGTGAGTTGCAGTTTCAAAGTATTGAGGGAGATTGTGGGTAAATGCTTTCCACCATCAAACTTGTGACCTGTGATGCCACTTGAGACTCCGGGTCCCCTTTTTTTTTAACTGGCTTTGATACCAATTTGTAGACTAAATGAAGGAGAAGATATGATATATTTATATGAATTAAACTCTTTCTCTCTTGCTTCAAATGAACAAAATACAAAACTATTTATAGGATTACTAGGATACTTCTAGAGCCACATTAATAATGATCAAATACATGTACCTGAATCTAACACTTAATACATTCATGTACATACATGTATCATGTACTTAGATATCACCAATTCATGTACTAATATTAATTAAGAACAATCTAGAATATTTGGTTTAGCTTCCCAACAAGTTACTAACTCATCTAACAACTTAAATCGTTAGAAAGATGTTCCAAAAATATATATCAAGCTAGCAACATCCCTCACGCGTATACGTGGAGAGGTAAATTAAACACATGCATAATCACGTGGAGAGGTAAATTAAACACACATGCATAATCACTATCAATATAAAGAGTAACTTGTAGTGGGAAGGTTTGAATTCAAGATTTTGCACAACTTAATCGCTCAGAGCTGTTACTTTACAAACTTATTTTAAAGTTTAAGTTGTTAGAAAGAGACTCTAACAATGTATATCAAGCTAACAATTGTATAGTTATTAGTGAATTGAAGCATGTCCCAAAGGTCATTGACGAAGAGGAAAACAAAAAAATGGGAATTAGCTAGCTTGTTTGATGAAGAATTTGGTATTACTCGGATATTTTGGAGTGTCAAGACTTGAACCTATCTCGGAGGTTGTGGTTTATGGAAGGATGGTATTGCAAGTCCCCATAAGAGCATGTAAATAAAGTTACAGAATAAAAGAAAAAAATTAGACTCCAGAAATTTTACAAAGAGCCTTTCATGACCAAGTATGGAAGCGCATGTTGCTAACTTCGAATGTCTTCCTCAAGTATGGAAATAACTTGAATTTTGTCCCACTACAGTAGAGCATTGGGTAAAAGATTTTAATGTAGGTAGGATATCTTCAGAAAATACTGAAGATTTTGAACATATTCGAGAAGAGGAAGACAAAATTAAGGAGTTTTGCTGATAAAAGCAGCAAAGTGAAGAGATTTTTAGTAAAGGCGAAGGTGAAAAAGAAGAGATGGTTAAAGAAATTGATTTATAAAATCCACATTTAAGAAATTTTTTTAGACTGAAAAATTGGAAGCGATAGTGGAAGGAAAGACCAAAGAATTTCATGATGAAAATTGTGAAATTTTAGAAATTTATTGTAAACATCAATTTCTTGTGAAGTGTTCCAAAGTTGCATTTTTTTTACATTGTGAAAAATCATAATTTAGAATTTCAATGTTTGAAGTAACTTAAAATACATTTTGTATCAACATGATTTTATTTTGATTCAGACGAACTAGAATAAAGAAAATTTGAAAGGTGTATGAAATTCAAGAGGCACAAGAAGTTCACTGGACAAGATGGTAAAAAATTATGGTGTAGACATATGCACACCTTGCAGTGATAGTTGCACACCCAAATATGACCCTTAATATATCTAAAATAAATTTTAACCATTTACTCTTTATCCTTTTTGCCTTAATTTTGTTATGCATCATATCTATAAGATAGAAGGTGCATACACTTACTTAGCCAAACTTAATTTTAATATATTACATTTGTTATCTTTTTACAATTTTACTTAATAACATTTTTTTTATTTGAAATATTTGAAAAAAAAAATTGAATTAAAAATTAGAACACATAAAATAGAAGAAATATAAAAAAAAGATTTATAAGAATAAACCTTCGTGCTCTTAAGACATGATATATAATTTAGTTTGCTATTTTATTAATATACGCATAATATAGCTTATTGGTCCGTCTAATTCAAAAGATTTTATTTTGAGTTGAAATAAATTTATTAAAATTTAAAATTCAAAGAACATAAAAAAATTATTTAGACTTGTTTTAGAAAAACTTTCAATTAAAATAAACAAGTGATACATATATTATTTTGCTTCTCATTAATTATAAGAGTAATATGAATATGTGCAACAATCGACTTAGGATGTACATATATTACTATCTAAAAATTAAAGAATAATAAAATCAAGCCAAAATAACTTTGAAGATACAAAAGACCATGTTTCGGTAATTCAAATGTTATATTTATACTCATGTAAGGAAGAAAAGTAAAACTCATATTGCTTGAAAATTTTAGAGGTAGAAGTTTTTTAAAGTACAAATGACTTGGATACCACAAACAAAAATCAAGATTCAAATCATTTACCTTAATGGAGATGGAATTATCACGTTTGCAATTGAAGGCGTTTTAAGACGGAAAGATTTTAATTCCAAGACTATCAAGATTATGAAGACTTTGTAGAAGTTAACTTCAAGAAAACAAGTCAAAAAGCGATGGACAAGTCAATCAATGATGCGGTTGAAGAGCAAGCGTGTCATTTTATGGAAAGATTTAATTCAATGGCAAAGATCTGATTCAATGGCAATTCGGTAATTTCAGCCAAGTTTGGAGTGTCGGATTTGGGCGTTTTCGGAGCCTAATTTCATTGGAAACGGGTCAACGGTCAAAACTCACAAGCGCTCATGACGTGTAGGATTTTTTGGTCAAATTCCATCGTTTAGGCCTTCAAAAAGACATTTTTCTATTTTAGGGTTATTTTCGTAATTGTCTTTATTAGTTTTTCTTTTTCGTTTTGGATTCTGCTTTTAGGGTTTTACTATTTAAACACTTGTTATGATGGGGAGCTGCAGTTTTTTGATGAATAATAAAATTTACGTATTTTTCAAAATTCTCTGAATTAAATTTTTGCTGCCTATTTTCTAGTATTCGTAGAATCAACAAGTTGTAGAAGGCTATTGTTTGGCAATCGTGCGCGGTTCAACAATTAATAACAATTTTATGTTTCTTCCGCTACGTCAATCAGGAATGACTCTAAATCTGTCGGTAATGAGGTCATAAGTGACAAAGTTTTCCAACGTCCTTCTAGTAGCCCCCGAACCCTCGACCTGACGGTCGTCGACCGCTATCAGGAAAGATAAGAAGGTTGATGGACTCATAGGCGATGGACTGTCATAGACCAATGACTATTAATGACGGATTGTCCGTTGCTGATGAGTAAAAAGTTAATTAATTAAAAAAAGTCATAGCCAACAGACAATTCACCAATAACATATAGTCCGTCGAGAATAATTATTATAGTAGTTAAAAAAGGTCATTGGCGACGGAATGTTCCTCTAAATTTTAAAATTTTAATTTGTTAATGACTAATAAAGTTTAAGAGAGGTTATTGTTAGAAAGTAAACTTGATTTATCTAGTTTGTGTTAGTGAAAATGTGACGCCCCCAAATCCGAGTTCTCTAACATCGAGTTTGGTGCTCACGATACATCAACATCATAAACATTCTATAACTATTGCGGAATAATAAACGTACATCGTTCATTAATATAAAGTCTTACAACAATAATCCCAAGGTTTTCTTAACCTTAACTTAAACTTACCTTTGCTATTACAAAAGGTTTACATAACTAATTATATTAGATTAGATAATAATTAAACATCTTTAACAACTACTATTCCTGAACCTTGCCCTTGCCTTTATCTTTCTTATTTGATGTCTCTGGCTTAGCTGAAATAAACGTCATGATATAGCAAGAGTAAGCAACTAATTTGCTTAGCAAGTTTAAATACAAGGGAGATATATCATGATTAGAAAGAAATTTAACGTTCAATGTTCAACAATGGAATTCGATTGTGAAAGAACATGAATTAAGTCTCAATAATTGAATAATAGATGCTGAGTGGTTTGAAATAACCATGAACATATACTAAGGTTGGCAGTATTTAAACTGGTCCTTTTAGTAAATTTTGGTAGTCAAGGGGATCAGCCTTTCATACCCGGTGAATTATGCATAAACACTTAATAGTCGAGCAACAATTGTTTTTCAATATAATGCTTTAATAGAATTGTTCTTTTCCTCAGTCTCGAGTCCTTACCAAATCAATTGGTTAAGAACAGCTTTTAAAATCTATTTGATTTATCAAATTTAAAACATATTCGATCTAGCTGACACAACTAGCATAGATCTATCTCATAAACAGTTCACGAATAAAAGAACTTTAATTGATTCACAGTTCAATAATTATAGAACAAGAATTCAGTTGCACAAAGTGCGATAAACAATAATCATTAAGGAATGTGGAATAATCATCAATAATTATCCACTAACATGCTTTGAAATAATAACTCGAGTTTGAGTTAAAGAACTTGCCTTGTCTGCGGACTACTGCTACGCAATTCTATAATCCGCTTAAGGAATTTAACTTATCCTCTTTGGAAAGACCTATCATAGATCCTTCAATTAGTATAACATATAATTATTCATAACATTATTATTCTCATATATTATCTAACATTAATCACATAATTAAATATTAGATATCACATTAATTCCTTAATAATATTATTGTCCATTGATAATATTATTATTAAGTAAGTATCTTAACGCTTGAACAATATTATTAACCTTGTAATAATATTCTATTCGCTTCCTAATATTATTAATTATTTAATAATATTTTAGTCTCTCTCTAATATTATTAATCTTATTAGTCTTTAATTATTATTTAACACTAATTAAATAATAATTAATCAATATTTATCTTTATTTATTATTTAATATTAATTAAATAATAAATAATTAATGTATTAACTTTATTAGTCTTTAACTATTATTTAACCTTAATTAAGTAATAATTAATTAATATTTATATTTATTTATTATTTAATATTAAATAATAAATAATTAATTAATACTGATCCTTATTTATTATTTAATCTTAATTAAATAATAAATATTAATTAATTATTTATCCTTGAATAATAAATAATTAATTTACTTCATAAGTTTTTAATTATTCTTTCTTATTAATCTAAGAATAATTAATTATTATTGTTATTATTTATTATTTAATATTAATTAAATAATAAATAATTATTTTATAAATTTTATGTCAATGTAAGTAAGTAATTACATTATTATTATATAATCTTACTTAAATATTCTTTAATTATTATTTAATATTAATTAAATAATAATTAATCAATTGTTTAACTCTATTTATTATTTAATCTTAATTAAATAATCAATAGTTAGTTTCTTATCACTAATTCTACTTAATTATCACTTTAATATTTCTTAAATAATAATTAAATAGTTAATTATATTTAAATTATATGTAATTAGTTTAATAATCATTTAGTGGCATTAATGATTATTAATTAGTAGGTTTTAAATGATTTAAATGCATTTAAACCATTAATTACCCAATAATTACGTAACTGTTCAGAAAAATTCTGAATAAAATATTTTAATATTCTACATAATTTTAGAAAATTTTGGGTCCTGGACTCACCACCAGAACCGGTCGGATAGTAGGTGAACCGGTCGTCGGAAAATTTTCCGGTTCGCCGGAAAATGCTGAACCGGTCATTTTCTATATTTTTCTTAAATATTTTAGCCTTTGTTGACAGTTTCGGGGTCCTTCACTAAAACCTCCACAAAATGAAATCTACAACTCCGTTTTAGGTCCAATTGGTATCATTAGATTCGTATTTTCCCGAACTACAGTTTTCATTTATCAAACATCAAATTTGGACCCGTTTTGGTCACTGAAATTGGGCCGGAAGTGCACTGTTCGTGAGTGTTTTTCGACAGCGGGGTCTTTTGTTAGAAAAATCATAACTTAGTCGTTTTAAATCGGTTTTTAGTCGTTCCACTTGGAGAATCTTCGTATTGAATAGCTCTATCACCCAAAGGTGACGGATCATGAATCCGACTTACAGAACGTGAACAGTAACTCCGGGAGAGGCTGTTCCGTTTTAGTTTTCAAGTAAAAATATTTTTAGGCATTCTAACAAACTTTTCAATATAAACAGATATGAATATACATGCTAAACCCATTTAATCCTAGACCCACTAATCTAGCATGCTTTTAGACATAATGAGCTTGAAGATAGCATTTTTACCATAGAAATCAAAAAAACTAAAGAACTATAGTTGTGAGTTTTTTATTACCTCTTAGTCTTGATGGCTTGCTTTCTAAGCTTTCCAAAGTATGTAATGAACTGAGATGACATCCATGAATTCTTGCAATATTTTTGGAACCTCAACTCCATATGTCATGCTTGGTATTTATAGCCTCTCAAGTATATAGATATAAGTGTTAAATGTATATATTTTTGCTAGCCAACTCATTTGTCAAAGTAGGCCCTTATTTTGTGGGATTTCTTTGAAAAAAAAATGACCACAAAAATCAAGCTAGCTCCCTACCAAATCTCACCCGCCCATGCTCCCAATTTCAAGTGATTTTTGATTTATTTTTATTATGTAATTTGACAAAAATGAAGTCTTCTAGAAGGCTTATCAATTGGGTCATTGAATTGGGCTTTTAATTTAATTATTTGGGCTATTAATTTGCATACTAATCTTCAAGTCCACACCCAAATAAATAGTGGGCTTCATTAATAAACCAATAGGGATAGTCCACTAGTATTAGTTGGACTATACAATTATTCATACTTCACATAGTTCTCATTAATTAATAATTATATTAATTAATTTACATAGTCAATTTAAACTTACTATATTCAATTTAATCAAATATTGAGTTACTTACTATCTTATCAATTGTTTGCTATTAAAACTCTTAGGTTAGTCCACTAATTTAAATAACTATTAGTGGGACCTCCTTTACTAACAATTAGTTACATAAATTATTAATCACACAAAGGTTTAAATTAAATCATACAAAATTAATTCATTAGAAATAAATTTTTTTTATTTAATTAGTAATGAAACTTGAAAATCCTTGATCATTACAGAAAAGGTCATAACTTTCCTAAAAATCTAAATTCATGATGAACATTATGTGTATGTATAAATTTACTAGGGGTTAGTAACATGCGCATAGTGGCGGAGCCAGAGATTTTAAGCCGGGGGGTCCAACGGGCAGGCATCGGCGCAGCGACCGGCAGTGGCGACCAGCGACAGTAGCGGCGACTCTCTTATCTCCTCTTCTGTTTCTACCAGACCCTCCAATATACAGACCTTCTCTGTTATTTACTTCGTTTCACAAATAGAAAAATATTGAAAAGATCAAACACGTCCATTACTCTTTTTAAAAAGAGTATAAAAATAATTATTTTTCTAGTGATGAGTATAAATTATCATCATATTTTAATATAGTGTGGTTAATGTTAACCTAACAACTTATTCACTTGAGATAGATATAGAACAAAAATACATATTTAAAATTGATAAATTTTATAAATAAAGTTTTTTTTTGTGAAACGAAGTAATTATTATTTTTAAATAACAGAAATACTCCTTTCGTTTTAAAAAAATAAATCCTATCACTTAGTTGTATTCATGTATATAATGTCATTACATCTTATTATTTTAAAAAGTATACATATATAAAATAAAAAGTAGTTAGTATTTGCAAAATTTGTAAATGAGACTCTTTTTTTCTCTTGCAAAATAGAGAGATTATATAATAAAGTTTGTTAGACGACATGTCTCCAAAAGTTTCAAAAAGATGCAAAAAATCTAGGTAAATTAGTACTTCTTCCTTTTAAAATTAGAGATTCATTTCTTTAACCATTTTAAAATTGCAAACGGATAAAAATTTATTAATATGTCAGTATTTATATTATGTGTAGACTACTTAATTATAAAGTTATATTTTTTTAATTTCTTCTTCTTCTTCTTCTTCCCCTTCCTTCCTCTTCCTAGTGCACGCAGGGCTTCCCGGACCCCGTCATTGTTGAATTTCAGGCTGGACCCTTCCACATACCTACTACATACTAATTTTTCGGACAGCCGGCCCTCCCTTCGCCCCTGTATGCGCATCCCTCAAAGTATGGTACATGTTATAATTGGGTCCTCCAAACTTAAATACCGGCTCAAAATACCTTAAAAATACATTTGAGTAAGTCTGATGGACCCTAAATGTAATTTCAATTGTTTTTTTTCGTGGATACTTACAGGTGCCTAACACACGTTGTAACACCCTAGTTTCACATTGTAACATGTGAGATAGTGTGATAGTATATAACGACTCAAGTTGCCATCACTAACACATTCACTCATGACTTTTTAGTGGTGGATTAAGATAATCTAAGAAAATATTATATTAAGATAACACATTGGGTCTTATTATGTTATGATTTGATTTGGACTTGAAATTTGACCCGGATTGTTACATATGACATTAAAGCTGACTTTTGAAAGTTTGGATCGGGTCATGCAATCAAATTCTTGGAGGTGAGGACATGAAGCGAGGGGTCTAGTAGGTCGCTGGTATTATCGCATAATGGATAGAGAAGCAAAGTTTTTTGGGCCTTGTGTGGCTATGTGTTCGGCAAAATAAGAAGGTTAAGTATTTAAGTGGGGAGTTTGTAACACCCTAGTCCCACATCGTAATATGTAGGATAGTACGATATGCATGTATATAAGGACTCAAGCTGTTTTCATTAATATATTCAGCCATGACCTTTTGTATAAGCATGTGGTTTACTAAGATAACCAAATAAGATATTATTGAGAGAGTGCATCCTCATTTAAATGAATAGATTTGGACTTAAGATTTGACTCGACTTGTTACACGTCTCCTTTTATACAATCTAACTGAATAAATACATTTTGTGTTGTACGTAAAAACTTAGAAATTGAAATTCACTACATATTTTTTAAAACCCCAAGCATTTGGCGCAGTGATTCAAGGTCGCCCTGGGATGAGCCGTAAACCCGGTCATCTTATGATCGACTCCCACTAGCAACAATTGTAAGGGGCCACGGACTGCCTTGCCAAAGCAGGTTACCAAACCCGCTCTGGTCTGGACTGGAGAGATTAGTCGGCCTGCGGGTCGGATACTCCACATTATCAAAAAAAAAACTTAAAAATACACATAAATTTATAAAATACATTAAATTAAGCATTATGCTAATACAAAACCAATAACTAAATAAAAAACCAATAACATATATAAAAGTTACTAACAAATAAAAAATATTTATAAAAAGATTAAAAAGAAAATTTATAGGAAATAAATATTTATGAAATACGCGACTAAATACTATTTGATTATATAACATGGTGTTATATAGCCAATTAGTATAACTTTTCATAAATACTAATAAATTATATGAAACATCAATTATCCTTCTTAACACTTTTCTTAACACCCTCTTCTTCTTTAGTGTCTTTTTGGCCAAGGTTTAATTTGAACACACTCTCCTTTAGGCTTTGAAACTGCTAAAGCTGGAGCTTGCTCATCTTTGATAGATTATTAGGAAAGGAATATATTTTTAGGGAGGAAGTGAAATATAATTTCGAAGAATATAAGAACACTTTGATTTCACTTGCTTGAAATGATTCAAGTACATGACTATATATAGGACTCATATGATACTTCTAGAGCCACATTAATAACTACTACATGACCACATTCATGTACATGAACCTAACCATTACATGTTCCAAGACATTTCAAATACATGTATCATGTACTTAGACATTATCCATTCATGTAATAATATTAATTAAGATAATTCTTGAACAATCTAGAATATATTTATAAATTTGGTGTAGTTGCTAACAAGGCCTCCCGTAAACCAAATTTATTCTTCACTCCGAACTTCTCGATTTGCCTCTTGAAAACTTCTCCAGAAACAGGTTTTGTAAAAATGTCGGCTAGCTGCTCCTCAGATTTACAATACTTGATATTAATAATTCCATCATTCACAAGTTCCCTTAAGAAATGATATCGAATCCGAATATGTTTTGTCTTTCCATGAAGAACTGGATTTTTGGTAACTGAAATGGTTGAAGTGTTATCACAAAACAAAGTTGGATCAACTTCTTGTTTTTGCTTGAGATACTTCAAAATTCCTTCTAACCAAACTTGATGACATTCAGCATGTGCAGCTGCTATATATTCAGCTTCAATGGTTGAAAGAGCAACTAGGCCTTGAGATTCCTCCTCCTGAACATTGGGAAAAGGACCAAATTCAAAGAGCTTATCAAATATCTCATTCAATTTCTTCTTCATCTTCTTCTTCTGTGGCTACTGCCTTCTTAGCTGAGACAGTATCTTTCGAGTCAGCTATAGATTTGGAGGCCCTTGAGACTTTCTACTGAATTTTTCTTCCATTTCTTAAAGAGCTTCTCTTGATGTTGAGAAGCTTTCCATCGCTCTCCTCAATCTTGACCCCAACAAATCGTTCAAGATAAGAAAGATAAATATTCCTCGGAAGTTCTCTGAGAAAGCGGCTTAAATACATTTTAAACTATTAATTTTTTTTTTCGCATTTTAGAACTTAAATTTATTGTTTCAATTTTAAGACGTTTTATTAATGTTTTTGAATTTTCATAAATTAAACCTCTTGGCCATCATATTTGGCATTTCTTACTGGAATAAGTAACAAGGCTCAAAATGTCATGGCAATTTGTCTTTTAAGGGTATATATTGTTTATATTGGCTCCAATTTTTTTATTATTTTCCTTCATCACACACTAATCACGTGCCTACAATTTTTAGTACTTATGAAGATATTTAGGAATAAAATTACCCAAAATACCCTCACTAACATCAATTATTACACAGGTGGCAGGAGTATTTTATTTATACAAATTTAGGATCATTAAGATTTAATGTCTTAAAATTGAAATATTGTGGTTTAAGTTTTAAAATGATAAATATTTAAAGGTTTGAAATATATTTAAGCCTTGAGAGAGCTTTACTGGCTTGGGCTGTCTTTATCAACGATCCAAGCATTTATGTTTATGAACACCAGGACTACCTAGTTCATTCTCTGTTTGTTGTGGATCACAAGTCACAACCATGATTTTCAGTTGTTCTCTATTGCGGCATCAAGAACTGTCTCCTTGCACAGCCAACACTGCCTACGATGTCAACAATAAATTTGTAGAGCTTTGCAAAATCTTTCTTCTTCAACCCCTTCTTATCTGACTTCTTGTACCCCATCTCACTTAGGGTTTTGTCATACGCCTCTAGTGACTCTTTAAACACATCATTTTTCATCATGAGGGCCTTTGACACTGTCCAAGTTGGAAAGCAAGTCAGAAAAGGAAGGAAAACCAAGTTTAAGAATGGTTAATATTGTTTTGGGCGTAACTTTTGTTCTATTTGGAGTAACGGGGCCCATAATATATCAAAACAAAACTAATGACGAGCTCTACAAAACTCATTGCCTGTGGCCATGATGTATACTGTTTGAAGCCCAAAAGAGGCTTGGAAAGGGGCGTTTTGGGCTTCCGAAGTTTTTCTCAATTTTAAGTTTAGTTGGATATTTTCGTAATTTCATTAGTCTATTCATAATTAGGTTTTCTAGCTTGTCGTTTAGTATTTATATGATGTTTTCGTATGTTGTAGGACAACTCTCATTATTATTATTCTAATTTATGAAATATTTGGCTATTTAGTCAATTTATCTCACACTTTGTAAATTCTTGTGATTGCAAAGTATATAGATTCAATTCCTGTGATTGTTTTTATTCTCTCTACTGTCTTTCGCTGTGTCAGCCTTGCAAACCACTAAGATGTCAATTGGACAGAATTCAGTCAATTGTAAAACTGGTATCTCACTTATGATGTGTATCACTAAATTACCTGTAGGGGTTGTATCGGGAGAATTCACTCTATTGTGTAAGGGGTTATACTTGTACTCAAGTATAATTAACCCATTTACTAGTGTCTTGTTCTATGTAGAGTTTATGTACATGTATTTAGTCAAGTTGTGATTAATGGAGTAATTCTAGAAATTTGTTCTATTAGGTCTTGTGTGCGAGTCATTTTGTACAAGTGAAACAAAGTGAGATAAAGTGAAATAAAGTGGAGAAATAAATAAATATTTGAGAGTTCTCCAAATATATCCACTTTTTCTATATCTTTATTTTTGCCTTTTAATTTCCAGTACCATAAACATTAGGGTTAAAGGTATTTATCTAATATATTACACACTCAATTTGTTTTATCTTTTTTTTTTTACTGAATGCAAGTTTATAGTATCGTTCTGCCAAAAGTGAGTTTAAACATAGATTACATAATCTTGTAACTTTGTATATGTTAATGACGGTTATATATATATATATATATATATATATATATATATATATATATATATGCCTAATCTGGTGAGTGATGATTTGTTGGTTAGGTAAGTTTCATGAAGCAATTAAGTATCTCAACCAGGCTATTTTGCTCAACCCTTCATCAGCTATTATGTATGCCACTAGAGGTAAAACTTGGTTTTAGATTTCCTCTTTAGCCAGAATTGTGATCGACTCAGACATAATTTTTTGGTGCATGTCACAGCTGCCGTGTACCACAACATGAAGAAAGCGAAAGCTGCTATCCTGGATGCCAATACGGCTCTACAGGTTTTTCTTATTTTCCTAGATTTGCTTACACTTGAAAATTCTTAGATTTAAGATCTAATATTTGAAACAATCACACATAAATGTTTGCATGTTCGATGTGGCTAGTTTGCATGTTCGATGCATTAATACGTCTCTCAAACTCTTTCAATGATATCCACACACTAAGCATGAGTTATATAACAACTAAAAAATCTTACCTGCTATAACATTTGCTCAAACACATGAGACCCAAAATATTAGACAAACCGCTCGGACCCGTTGAAGTATGAGTTAGTCCCAATAAAATTTTAATGTATAGTATATTTGTCTTTTAATGGAAATCCCTTGGATGCAGTAGAAACTGAATACTCTATTTGTGTACTATTGTTGAAAAAAGCCTCAAAATTTATATGGAAAACCCTCTCAATTTTTCAGTCATGACGCCTATTTCCTTGCAGATTTCTTATTAGAGACCCTTCCATAATACGTATGAAAGACCAGTGCATGCATCTTTTATTTCCTTCCTTTTGGTTTTGGACATGGTTTTACAAATATTCTAAAATCCAAGTTTTCGTTTTGTTAAAAAAAAAATTGTTTCATGAAGGTGTCTTCACAATGTAATATAATATTCATCAATGTGGGATCTTATGTGTTTTACAACTCCTGTTGCAGATTAATCCAAAGTCTTCTAGAGGCTACAGATACCGGGAGATGGCTTTACCGATGCTAGGCCAGTGGGAAAAGGCTGCAAAGGATGATATTCACGCAACTTAAACAAGTCACACAAGGATGCTTTTAGATGTTGTCAATTGAATAAAAAATAAACTCAATATTTCTAATTGGGATATTAAGACTCTTATATGTAGCAAGTGTCTTTGGACTTAATTATTATGAATGCTTGTAATCTTTGGACCAATTTAGATTTTAATATTTAAGAATTTTAAAAAGAGCCTAAAATGTAATTTTGAGAATTATTATAGTTTGTAATTATTAGTTATTTTATTTAAAGTAAAATGCAATTCCATTTTAACCAAGAAAATTATTCAAAATTTAAAGCCCATTCATTTATTTTACTTTTATGCTAAAAATATTCCCCGTCACAAATTATCAATTTTGAAATAAAATGTGTCGTTGATTTTTGAATACAAATTTAAAATATTTATTAAAAAATTCTATAACTTACTCCATAAGTGTTAAATATATAATTTTGAATATTTTCACGTGTTTCAGATAATCTCACATGGTCCCATAACCCATTAGGATACTATCAAAAGTACATGTGTAAATAATACTCTCCAATTTTTTTTAATTTGCAATCGGAATTTAATTGTGTATTATGTGCTGATATTTTAGCTACATCTTACAAAATAAAATAAAAAGGGAAAGAAAGAGAAAAATTAGGAGGGGAGGGGGGGAGGGGGGGAGGGAGGGAGGGAGGGAGGGATGGGGGGGGGGGGGAGGGGGGGAAGGGAGAGGAAAAGGAAGAAAATTGCGTAGTAACATCATGACTTAATTACTAAAAAAAATTAATAAATACTTGTTAAGCTATTAAAAAAACATACAAACTATTTTTTTAACACCAATTACGTTTTACTTTTTAACAATTGTCAAAAACACTCAAATTCTGACCAAGTCACCAACGGCGAAGTTAAGATTATGATTTGGGGTGGGCTAGGAAAAAAAATTCGTGAACGTTCACTACATACATTTTTTTTAAAATTAAATCATATATTAAGATAATTGTATATGTCATAAAATCACGTAGCTAATTGAATAATAAACAAAATCATCACTAATTCACTATAACATTAATAAAATTTTGATAACGAACGTACGTCCAAGACATAATAATAACATACCTAGTCAAATTGCACTCTTTCGCTCTTGAATAGAAGCAAATTCTGTAATTATTGAGTCTGCATCATAGTTCTCAGTCAACTCCTTTTCGATGTGGACAATCTTGTTATCAGCTAAGAAGTCATTCTCCATCTTGTTGCGCAACATTGTTTTGATACATTTCATAGTTGAAAATGATCTCTCTGTAGTTGTTGTGGAAACCGGCAAAGTCAAAACAAGACGAATTAACCGATCAATCATTTGATATGTCGTTGATTTTTTTGTTTCAAATAATCCTTGGCATAACTCAGCAAGAGTAGTAACATTCTTGAGCACATCATCATGACATGCATCAAACTCGTAAATTGTCAGCTCGCTTCTCAAGCGATGTAACTCTTGTTTAGAGAAATCTTGAGGATAAAACTTCTCTGCAAGTTTGCAAATATTATCAATGTTAAATGCTTTAAAACCATCTGCAGGGTCCAAAGATGAGCTAAGAATAAGAAGTTCCTTTGTTCTTTCACTGAACCTGCCATTCAATTCCACCAACTCGAAATCTATTGCAGCATAAAATAGGTCAACACGATAATGATGCTCAGTTGTTATGTTTCTTTGTTGACAATTACGGCGACGTGAACTCATACTGAATTGACCGTCCATGTTAGGAATATCTATATCACGCTTTCTGCAAAAATTGGGAGGAGGAGAGGAGGGGAGGAGAGGGGGGGAAGGGAGAGGAAAAGGAAGAAAATTGCGTAGTAACATCATGACTTAATTACTAAAAAAATTAATAAATACTTGTTAAGCTATTAAAAAAACATACAAACTATTTTTTTAACACCAATTATGTTTAACTTTTTAACAATTGTCAAAAACACTCAAATTCTGACCAAGTCATCAAGGGCGAAGTTAGGATTATGATTTGGGGTGGGCTAGGAAAAAAAATTCGTGAACGTTCACTATATACATTTTCTTTTTAAATTAAATCATATATTAAGATAATTGTATATGTCATAAAATCACGTAGCTAATTGAATAATAAACAAAATCATCACTAATTCACTATAACATTAATAAAATTTTGATAACGAACGTACGTCCAAGACATAATAACATACCAATTCAAATTGCACTCTTCGCTCTTGAATAGAAGCAAATTATGTAATTATTGAGTCTGCATCATAGTTCTCAGTCAACTCCTTTTCGATGTGGACAATCTTGTTATCAGCTAAGAAGTCATTCTCCATCTTGTTGCGCAACATTGTTTTGATACGTTTCATAGTTAAAAATGATCTCTCTGTAGTTGCTGTGAAAACCGACAAAGTCAAAACAAGACGAATTAACCGATCAATCATTTGATATGTCGTTGATTTTTTTGTTTCAAATAATCCTTGGCATAACTCAGCAAGAGTAGTAACATTCTTGAGCACATCATCATGAGATACATCAAACTCGTAAATTGTCAGCTCGCTTCTCAAGTGATGTAACTCTTGTTTAGAGAAATCTCGAGGATAAAACTTCTCTGCAAGTTTGCAAATATTATCAATGTTAAATGCTTTATAACCATCTGCAGGGTCTAAAGATGAGCTAAGAATAAGAAGTTCCTTTGTTCTTTCACTGAACCTGCCATTCAATTCCACCAACTCGAAATCTATTACAGCATAAAATAGGTCAACACGATAATGATGCTCAGTTGCTATGTTTCTTTGTTGACAATTACGGCGACGTGAACTATAATGATTCATTTTTTCCTAAGTGAATAAAATAAAAGGTTAATAAATAAAATCTTTACTTTATTTTATCATGTTTTAAGGAGATTGTGTTAATATAAGAAAATTATCGCATTTGTTATATTATCTTATTTATTTAGAAATAAGGTAATATAAATAAGGAATATTAGAATAATTTAATGAAGTTAAATTATTTTAATAGAAAGAAAATTTGTTGCTAAATATTATTTTATTGTGATAAATATTATGAAAAGTGTAATTATTATATAAAATAAATTATTTATACAATATATATGTAATAAGGGGTATTAAATGGGTTATGTTAACCATTTAAACCAAATGCAGCATTATGAGGATTAAACATGAATTTTTGTTTTAAGCATGAGCTGGGTTTTTAGCATGAGCTGTTTAATTAGGAGATTTAGAGGCTGAGTCTTCAAACAAGTAAGCAGGAGCTGTCTTTGCTTGGGAAGGTTAGACTCCAACTCGGCTATGCTATGCTATGAGACAACAAGGCAGTGGGGTGTTTTCATGGAGATTTCAGCTTAGAAGCTATAGAAGAAAGAAACACTAAGGCATACTCTCTTCTATTCTTCCATCCGGTTGCTATTCTCCTCGTCTTCTCACTATTTCTTTCCCCTGTATGGTTGAATTTAATGAGGCTCTTCTTGCTAGTTAGAATTGCCGAGCCCAACACTTCTATTCCGGTTCCAGTTTGGTGAGATAGAGGTAATATAATCTATCTACTTTATGATTATAGATGCAAGTATTGAGCAACTGGGTTATTTGATTTTAAAGTGAAAACAGTTAGTATTATGTATTGATGTCAGTTGTGGATGGGTAACATTTATGTGATTAGCTAATGATGATTGCACAAGCTAACAAAGAATTGAAATAGTTAAAAATCAATAGTATGGTTCTCTTGGAAAGAATAAGCTAACTAGTTTATGTGTATGGGTTAATTATATAGAAAAATTGATTGTATAATAAACTGTTATGGCTGAAAACTAGAGCTAAAGGAGATAGGTTGGGCTGTGGAGTAATAAGGAAGTTAATATGGGTTTATGATGTAAACCAATAGCTATGAATCTGGTAACATAAAACAGTGCACACCACATGCTTGATAAAATGCTTCTATAGACTGTTTCGGTTAAAAAAATTGAATTTTTGATGAAATTAAAGGTTAGGTTATATATATACACCATATATGTGGTTAAGTAAAGAGTTTAAACATATTAAATGTAAACAGAATGGAATTTAAGCTATAATCAAAAGTTAAAATGTAGTGGGTCAAGCTATGTTTACCCACAGTTTTGGGCAGCATATATGGTCTAAAGTGGAGAGGTTAGAACTTCTAATTGTAGTCTCATGTGCTATGTATGATATATTTGAAATCTGTTATAATCCAATATGTGAGTTAGAAGCAATTGAAGTACAAAGTAGGCATGTAGAAGTAGGGCTGCTGCCTATTGGCAGTAGCAGTCCGCTGCAAATAGCAGCAAGGAGCTGCTACAGCAGCACTGAGGATCCCTCTTTGATTCCAAATTTAGTTTAAAAGCTTAACTATATAATAAAAGGTGTGAATAACTTACCTTATGGGAAGCCAAAAATGGCATGAAACAAGAGCAGAGCTGCTGCCCACGGCAGCAGCAGTAATCATGTGCAGCAGCAGGTAAGGGCTTACCTTGAGCTCTTATTTGGTGTGGTTCAACCTCTAAGATAACCCAGCTTGTATGTCTATGTAATTGATGCATATACCAGTTATGTGGTATTCTAATTATAATACAAGCGGATTATAAAGAGGAGGTAATAAAGCCATGTAAAGCATGGGGCGAGCAAGGTGAGGGGCTGCTGCCTACTGACAGCAGCAGTTGGCCCAACTGGTAGCCAGAAGTTGCTACAACAGAAAAAAAAAAGAAAGAAAGAAGAAAGTCCTACTTGATTTCAAGACTTAGTCTAAAAGTTTTTCTATAAAGATGGGTTGAAATTTGTTTAAAGAAGCAAGTATTTAAAAGTTTCATATAATATTAAAAATCTTCAAGACAAAAACTTTTCAAGGAGGAGCATAGTAAGCCTATTAAGGGGCTGTTGGGGCCGCGAGGCCACATGAGGCCACGCCAAGCGTAGCCAAGCCTCACGGGGCCAAGTCAAGCTTGGCTGTCGACATGGTCAGTTTGGGGGGGCTGTTGAGCCAAAATAGGCTGCTAAGGAACTATTAGTGCAACAACAAAAAAATAGCTAGACACACTTAGTCAATAAGGAGACTATTTTGGCTATAACAGAAAAACAAAAGTATTTAACACTTTTGTATACAAGAGTGAAGCTACAAAGTGTTATGAGCTATAAATTACTCAAACACGTTGTAAATATTCCAAAATATAAAAGATCATGGAAAGGGACCGTTTTGATACAAGTGTTGAAACATGTTAGCTTTAACACACTAGTTGATATACATGAACTAGTAAACTCCAAAATAGAAACTAGCATGAGTGGGCATCTAATATTGAAGGTATTAAACAAAGTTGGGACTGTTTAAGTCTCAAAGGATTGTTTTGACATTACAAAAGAAAACAAGGTTATGAAAAGCTATGGCATACCAACATGAAACTATAAATTATGGGTAAAAGCTATGAGTTAACCATACGTATGGAAATACTTTCAAGACATAAGCTAAGCTATAAAGACACTTGGCGTACTATGAAGTAAGTAAATAAAGCATGAAATGCTCGTATATTAAGTTACTAATAGAGTGTGAATGATTATGGTAATGTGGTTACCTGTGATAAGCATACTGAACTCTATTAAAGAGAAAAATGGCTGTCTTGAAAGCATAAATGAGGTATTTGAAAAATGTATAGAAATATC
The DNA here is from genome assembly GCA_020205555.1 of Panax stipuleanatus. Taxonomy (NCBI): domain Eukaryota; kingdom Viridiplantae; phylum Streptophyta; class Magnoliopsida; order Apiales; family Araliaceae; genus Panax; species Panax stipuleanatus. Next base: position 70,299 of record JAINUT010001515.1, read on the forward strand.
TCAAATGTAAGAATACAGACTAAAGACATGATCAATGTGATTATGTGATATGTGAACATACAAGTAATATGACTTGGCTATTTGGGCTAATATGCTTGTAAATGCAAATAATTGTGTAGGATTTATGAGAACACACAAGTTAAGCTGAATTGTATTCCTAGTCTACGAACAAGGCAAGTATCTAAATCTTACTCTTTATTGAGCAAGTATTTTGGAATTATTCATATATGGGCAGGTTCTCTAAATTCTGAACTGTCTGTCATTTATTTATGAATAATACAAGGTAATAAAACCTTTTTATTCCAATCAGCTTCAAAAGAATGGGTAATGTATTTTCATGAATATCAAATGAAATTCAATATGCATGAACATGTTGAAGGTAGGTCTGAGCCATTTGTTCTGGCCAGACATAGATGTAAAATATTTCAATTTCTTTATAATAAGCCTTGAAATATTATTGTGCATTGATTTAAGTTATCCAGCTATATTGTTATAGTTTGGAATCCAGTCTGAGAATGAACAAATCCTGAAATGGGATATTTTATATTGCACTCTGGGATTGGTGACGTTGAACATGAAAATTATTCTGAATAAGATAGTATTGATCAATACAGGGCATAACGGGCTGATCATCCACCGTGCCCGTAAGATAAGACGGTTCACAGATAAATTTCTGATAGAACCTTTTCAAGAAAAGAAAAAGATTGTTCATGGTCTTGTGACCTCTCGGCTGTTCAATATTTATATAATATTCCAGGAATATGAATGATTCAAGATTTAATTGCTTTACAATTTTGTTTCACTGTCAAAGCATGCCTCAAAGTAAACATTTATTTGTTGTGAAAATATTAAAGAATGTTATTACTTGCTGAGCAATTGAATGCTCATTCTTGCTTTGTTATAAATGTTTTCAGCTAATCAGGATCAAGAGGAAGGGTCTAGGAGGGACAAGGGCAAAGGAAAAGCTACTGAGTAGATGAAATATTATGTAATAGATGGTTAATATGTTTGTAAATATTTAACTATTATGTAATAAGCACTTAAAGGTCTACGCACCTGGGATTATTAGAACTCTGATGTAATAACTTCATTAAGCTTGTTATTATATTATGTTGAATGCTTGATATCGTGAAGCACCGAATAAGGGTTTCAAGTACCCGAGTTTGGGGGCGTCACATGAACTCATATTGAATTGACCGTCCATGTCAGGATTATCTATATCACGCTTTCTGCAAAAATTGGGAGGAGGGGAAGGGAGAGGAAAAGGAAGAAAATTGCGTAGTAACATCATGACTTAATTACTAAAAAAATTAATAGATACTTGTTAAGCTATTAAAAAAATATATAAACCATTTTTTTTAACACTAATTACGTTTAACTTTTAAACAATTGTCAAAAATACTCAAATTCTGACCAAGTCACCAAGGGCGGAGCTAGGATTATGATTTGAAGTGGGCTAGAAAAAAAATTCGTGAACGTTGTGATGCCCCCAAATCCGGGTTCTCTAACCTCGAGTTTGATGCTCACGATACATCATCATCATAAATATTCTATAACTATTGCGGAATAATAAACGTACATCGTTCATTAATAAAAAGTCTTACAACAATAATCCCAAGGTATTCTTCACCTTAACTTAAACTTACCTTTACTATTACAAAAGGTTTACATAATTAATTACATTATATTAGATAATAATTAAACATCTTTAACAACTACTGTTCCTGAACCTTGCCCTTGCCTTTGTCTTTCTTATTTGATGCCTCTGGCTTAGCTGAAATAAACGTCATGCTATAGCAAGAGTAAGCAACTAATTTGCTTAGCAAGTTTAATTACATGGGAGATATATCATGATTAGAAAGAAATTTATCGTTCAATGTTCAACAATGGAATTTGATTGTAGAAGAACATGAATTACATTTTAATAATTTATTATTCGAATATTTGAATAATGGATACTGAGTGGTCTAGAGTGACTATGAACATCTGCTAAGGTTGCTAATATTTAAACTGGTTCTTTTAGTAAGTTTTGATAATCAAGGAGATCAGCCTTTCATACCCGGTGTATTATGCATAAACACTTAATAGACTAGCAATAATTGTTTTCCAATATAATGCTTTAATAAAATATTCTTTTCTCAGTCAAGAGTCCTTATCAAGTCAATTGATTAAGAACAGCTTTTTAAAATGAATTTGAGTTAACAAATTTTAAACGTGTTTGATCTAGCTGATACAACTAGCATAGACCCATTTCAATAACAGTTCCTGAATAAAAGAACTTTAATCTATTCACAATTCAATAATTGAAGAACCTGAGTTTAATTGCACAAAGTGCGAGTATCAATAATCATTAAAGGGGTGAAATAATTAACAATAATTATCCACCAACATTTTTTGAAAATAATACTTCGAGATTTAGTTAGGAGACTTACCTTGTTTGCGGACTACTGCTATGCAATTTTATAATTCGCTTAATGAATTTAACTTATCCTCTTTGAAAAGACCTATCATGGATCCTTTAATTAGTATAACATATAATTATTCATAACATTATTATTCTCATATATTATCTAGCATTAATCACATAATTAGATATCACATTAAATCCTTAATAATATTATCGTCCCTTGATAATATTATTATTAAGTAAGTATCTTAACGCTTGAACAATATTATTAACCTTCTTAGTCTTTAATTATTATTTAACACTAATTAAATAATAATTAATTAATATTTGTCTTTATTTATTATTTAATATTAATTAATTAAATAATAAATAATTAATGTATTAACTTTATTAGTCTTTAATTATTAAATAATAATTAATTAATTCCTTATCCTTGTATAGTAAATAATTGATTTATTTACCTTATTAGTCTTTAATTATTCCTTTTTAGTAATTAAAGAATAATTAATTATCATTTATCCTTATCTATTATTTAATTTTAATTAAATAATAAATAATTAATTCATCTCATAAATCTTTAATTATTCTTTCTTATTAAAGTAAAAAATAATAATTAATTATTACTTGTCTTTATTTATTATTTAATATTTAATTAGATAATAAATAATTATAACATATTATGTTAATATAACTAAATAATTACATTATTATTACATAATCTTACTTAAACATTCTTTCATCGTTAATTAATATCAATTAAATAATAATTAATCCAATTGTTAATCTCTAATTATTTATTTAATTATAATTAAATAATAACTAGTTACTTTATTAACACTAATCTTTATTTAATTATCATTTAATATCACTTAAATAATAATTAAATAGTTAATTACATTTAAAATTTTATATAATTAATTTTCTAACCATTTAATGGTTTTAAGAATTATTATTCAATAATTATTCACTTTCACTTAATTACGATAATGCCATCCACGCCCAAAATTTCCAGATTTGACGTCCCTTACGGAAATGCTTGTAAAACGAAATGTACAACTCGGAATTAAGTTCCGTCAGAGGCGTTGGATTCGTAACTTCTTAAAATACAGTTTCCATTTATCAAACACTTAATTTGGTTCTGTTTTGAGTTCGGAAATTGAGCCAGAAGTGACTGTTCCGTTCGGTTTATTTGACAGATTTCATAGCTTGGAACAAAAATCAAAACTTGATCATTTCTTAACATTTTTAAGTGATTCAAAAGGGATTTAGTCCTTAACTCTTATATCTAACCTACAAAAAAAACAAATCTCAAATACCACTTATAGATTTCAAGATTAACATGCTTTATTACACTAATAAACCAAACTTTTCATAAAAATCATTCTAACTTTATTTCTTCCAAATTTTACCATACTAAATCATGCAAATCCATCATAATCACATACTAAACTAAAAATCTAGTATAATAATGTGATTTTAAATATTTACCATATAAACCCCAAGGATCTAATATAAAAATACTTAGGGTATACCATAAAAACATTTTTCTTGAACAAAATGGAACAAAGCATGGTTTTCTCTCTTTGGTTCCAACTATCAACATGAAAAATACTTAGATCCTCATACAAATCACTTATACACATACAAAACAAGGCTTTACAAAGGTCAAACACTAAGCTCCTTGTTTCCTCAAGATTAAGCCAAATAAAGTGTACTAAACTTGCAAAATCTTCTTAGATACATACCTTGATCTTCTTGCACACCTTCTCTTCTTCCCAAAATAGTTTAGGAACTTAGGATGCATGAAATATTTCACTCCCTTGTTGCTCTCCTAGCTGTCGAAATTAGCAAGGCTTCTCTCTCTCTCTCTATGTTTTGTTCTATAGCAACTTGAAGCTTGAGTGTGTAAAGGAGTAAGTGTAGTAATTTGGTGTTTTGTTTTACTAGTTAATGTATGTAATTATTAGATACATTCACCACATGCTTGCTTGCTACACTAAACAAAAGTGTTGGATGAGTTTGCCATTTGACCCATGGGGAGTTGGTAAGATAGTTGGTAGATTTTCTCCACAAACTTGGACAAGCTAGCAAAAATAAATTTACCTTCCCTTTCTACCCTTGTCATGGCCGGATATTCCCTTGTCATTACCTCCCATTTTTGATTTCTTTTTCATGCCAAATAATGCTTTAGCAAATTATCACAATGCCCCTCTTCAATTGGGCTAGGTTTGGGCCACTCATTTAATTCTTTTGGGCTTCCAATTTCATTGTTTGGGCTATGTAAATTAACATGACCCAAAAACCTAAATTTTATTTTATCCTAATTAGTTACTTAGAGTTTCCATTCCATTCCATTTGGAATTTAAAATGATTAAATTTTATAACCCAATTAGGCTTATCTTACTTAGGTTTAAAATAATTAGTCACTTGAGATAATAAAAATTATCCCTTAAAATATTATAATCATACATATTAACATTCTTTATTGCTATAACTCTTAGGTTATTTACTTCCTAACCTAATGTATAATTAGGTTACATAGCCATCTATTTAATTCTCCTTACAATAATTCAATATATGACCATATAGAGAATACATATACTTTCCACATAAATAATAACTTATTTATCCACTATATGTCACAAAATTTTAAATTTAACTGTACAAAATTAATTTATTAGAAATTAAATTCTTTATTTAATTAATAATGCAACTTGAAAATCCCTGATCATTACAAACGTTCACTACATACATTTTTTTTTAAATTAAACCATATATTAAGATAATTGTATATGTCATAAAATCACATAGCTAATTGAATAATAAATAAAATCATCACTAATTCACTATAACATTAATAAAATTTTGATAACGAACGTACGTCCAAGACATAATAATATACCTAGTCAAATTGCACTCTTCGCTCTTGAATAGAAGCAAATTCTGTAATTATTGAGTCTGCATAATAGTTCTCAGTCAACTCCTTTTCGATGTAGACAATCATGTTATCAACTAAGAAGTCATTCTCCATCTTGTTGCGCAACATTGTTTTGATACGTTTCATAGTTGAAAATTATCTCTCTGTAGTTGCTGTGGAAACCGGCAAAGTCAAGACAAGACGAATTAACCGATCAATCATTTGATATGTCGTTGATTTTTTTGTTTCAAATAATCCTTGGCATAACTTACCAAGAGTAGTAACATTCTTGAGCACATCATCATGAGATACATCAAACTCGTAAATTGTCAGCTCGCTTCTCAAGCGATGTAACTCTTGTTTAGAGAAATCTCGAGGATAAAACTTCTCTGCAAGTTTGCAAATATTATCAATGTTAAATGCTTTAAAACCATCTGCAGGGTCCAAAGATGAGCTAAGAATAAGAAGTTCCTTTGTTCTTTCACTGAACCTGCTATTCAATTCCACCAACTCGAAATATATTGCAGCATAAAATAGGTCAACATGATAATGATGCTCAGTTGTTATGTTTCTTAGTTGACAATTACGGCGACGTGAACTCATACTGAATTGACCATCCATATCAGGAATATCTATATCACGCTTTCTGCAAAAATACATCACTTTTTCAAGAAAATCTTCCAAACCGTCTTCTCTTAATTTCTGAAGAGAATTTATTGTAATTTTCACCAGATTCATAGCATTCGAACTACCTTGAGATTTTTGCAACAACTTTTGACATAAGACATCAGTAAGTCCTTGAAATGATCTAATTGCATTATAAGCACCATCTAATTTGGGGTGGGCTTACTGTGCTAATTTTTAATTTGGGGTGGGCTATAGCCCACTATAGCCCGTGTGTAGCTACGCCCTTGCAAGTCACCAACCATGGTTAACAAGAGATGACATGGCAACTAATGTGTTTATATGAGGTGAAATACAAATTATTTTTTGTACCCTCTTTGATCACATCAGATATTTATTGACATGTTGATTGCAAAAATATAAAATTAAAATTATAACAAATAACATTTAACTAAAAATAATAAATAACCAAATTAACCAAAATAACGCACTACCACCGTTGTCGTTGTCCGACGCCGCCGCCACCACAGCCATCCTGTGACGCCCCCAAATCCGGGTTCCTAGAACCTCGGACCTGGTACGTTACGATACATCATTTCTATAACTATTGCGGAAGATATAAACATAAATTGTTTATACAATAACTTTTACAACATAATCCCAAGGTCTGTAACCTTAACTTAAGACTTGCATTCAATATCTTACACGATATACAATATCATTTGTATCCAATACTATTACCATTTTAATCGTATAATAATTTCATCTTGGAACTTGTCTTTGCCTTTGCCTGTATCTGAAGTTTTGCTTTAATCTTAAATGTTTAGCATGATATAGCAAGGGTGAGCAACAAGTTTGCCCAGCAAGTTTTAAATACAAAAGAAGATATATCATGATGGAAAAGAATAATAAGTTAACAAACTTTCAACAATGTGTTATTGGTGAAAGAACATGAATCAATGTATATAACTGAATGACCAAGACAATAATGATGAATGGCCAATAATGAACATGGACAAATTTAACTGAACCAAAAGGTAAGGAAGGTGATCAGCCTTTCATACCTGATAAAAATATACAACATGCACAACGTGCGAATCAATAAATCATAGACGTGGTATAATCAACAATAATTATCCACTACTGTGTTTGAAAAATAATAACTCAAGTTAGAGTTAAGGAACTTGCTTAATGAAAAGTATAGTTCGAGAACTTGCCTGAACCGTCGATTACTGTTATGTAATCTATTTTTAGCTTCAGTTGAAAGACCTATTATTAATAATATCGATTTCTAAATTATAATAATGTTATCACATATACTACTGTTAAATACAGTCATAATATAACTTAAACACATATCCCTAACAGTCGCTAAAACACATAATATCGATTATCAAGTTAAACCATTTCAGCCTGATTTGAGTTCGGTACAATTTCAACGTCCCAATTGCCCTATCAAATAATTATCGAGTTTATTATCAATTAAACTCTACTTAACTGCTTCACAATTATATTAGACAATTCAATTATTAGTCATAACATTTTTCATTATCTCATAATAATTTTCAATTAATTATTATCATTTATAATAATTTTTCAATCATTAATATCATTTTTAAATTATTTAAATACCAAATAATTCCATTATCATTAATATGTAATTAAGTTCAAATATTAATGAAATACATGTCACAATATTAAAAGTTATTTATTATAACTCAGAATATTTTTAATATTTTAATATCACCTTTAAATGATTTTTAAAATATTTATAATTGTTCTTTAATAATTGCCATTAATATTAAAATATTAATGTATTTCATGTCCATATATTAAAGTTATATATTATAACTTTAAAACATTTTTAAAACCTTTAAATCATTTTTAAATGATTTTTAAAATATTAAAACCATTTTTACATAATTTATTTAATATAATTATTAAATAACTTTATTATCTTAATATTAATCTATACCTTTATTTGATTACTATTTAATATTAATTAAATAGCAATTAATTAATTACCTTTAGTTATTATTTAATTAATAAATAATAGCCAATTAGATCTATCCATTATTTAATGGTAATTAGATAATGAATAATCAAATTATTGTTTGTCTTTAATTATTATTTAATATTAATTAATTAATATTTTTCCTTGAATAGTAATAATTGATTTATTTCCTTCATTTGTCTTTAATTATTCCTTATTATTATTTAAAGAATAATTAATTAACATTTGTCCTTATTTATCATTTAATAATAAATAATTAATTCACTTAATAAATCTTTAATTATTCTTTCTTATTAAATTAAGAATAATTAATTATTACTTGTCCTTATTTATTATTTAATATTTAAATAATAAATAATTATACACTTTTATGTTAATGTAAGTAAGTAATCATTTAATCTTATTTAAACATTCTTTAATCATTATTTAATATTAATTAAATAATAATCAATCATTTGTTTAACTGTAATTATCACTTAATCTTTAATTAAATAATAGCTAATTACACTAACTTTACTTAATTATCATTTAATATCACTTAAATAATAATTAAATAGTTAATTACATTTAATCTTATATGTAATTAATTTACTAACCAATTAATGGTTTTAAAAATCATTCATAATAATTATTCACTTTCCACTTAATTATGATTTTGTCATTCTCGCCCAGAATTTCTAGATTCGACGTTCTTTACGGAAACGCTTGTAACACGAAATCTAAAACTCGGAATTAAGTTCCGTCGGAGGCGTTGGATTCGTATTTTCTTGAACTACAATTTTCATTTATCAAACACCTCATTTGGATCAGATTAGGTCCCGGAAAACAGTCCCGAAATAGGGGGTCAGCAACCTTTTTTTTCTTGTTTTTCCAACTAGAAAGTGTTTTACTAAAAATTCCATCACTATTTCATCCCACAACATTTTTGAGTCATTCAAAAGCGATTGTTCACATATCTCATAGATCTAGCATACCCCCACAACAAATCACAAATACCAAACATAGATCTTTAAAATAAAACACATAGATCTCACTTTATCTAAAAATTTTCCGAAAATCTCACTAGCCTTGCCTTATCCCAAATCTTTCAACATCATCACACATACATGACCACGTTACACAACGTAAATTAAAATCTAACCTTTTCATAAAGTTTTCACTAACAAGAACATAAAAATTTATGGATCAAAACAAGAATAACTAACTACATAAAGCCTTAACTAATACTTGAAATACTTTTATTTTTATACCTTCCTTTGTTGGCTATTCTTCTCTTCTTTCCAAAATAAGATATGGACTTTGGGTGCATGAATGTTTGATCACTTCCTCTTCTTCCTCCTTTCTTAGCCGTGACCCCTTCCTTCTCTTTCTCTCTTTGGCTTTCTTTTACTAGCAACTTGGAAGTAAATGAGAAGAAAGCTTGTGTATAGATGTGATGAAGGATATATATTCTTAGTAAAAAAATATACATATAATTATTACATGTATAATTTATCTCCCAACTTAGCTTGCTTCTCTCTCTCTCTCTCTCTCTCTCTTTACTTGTAACTTTGGAGAAATAAGGTGGCTAAGTAAATAAGAGACACATAAGAGGAGTAGTTGAGAGTTAGTAGCCTTTAACCACATTTTTGGACAAGCTACACAAATCACATTTTCTCTTCCCTTTCTACCCCTTAGTGGCTGGGTATACTAGCTCCATTTCCTTTCATTTTTGATTTTTATTTTAATTGATAATTCACTTAACAAATGAATAAAGAGTCCATCCTTACATGGATCAAAAATTGGGCCCTTAATTAATCCTCTTGGGCTTGAAATAATTAACTTGGGCCACTTGAAATCAAATTCAATTAAATTAGTTTCTACCAACGTTGGGCTTCTAGTTCATTTAAGTTATTGGGCTCCCCAACATGTTGGTTTATTAGTATCATATAATACTTCAAGTTCATTAACAATTGATCTAAGTGGGCTTGATAATTAATTCAATTGGACTAGGAATATATTAGCTTGGGCCACTAGAAACCAAACTTAATCAAATTAATTATTACTATGGTTGGGCCACTAGCTAATTGAATTATTGGGCTTCCAAATGTGATGGTTAATAAATACCATCTAATAACTTAAGTCCACTATCAATAATTTATAGCATTCTCATTTAATTTCTTTACATTACTTTAAAATTAAAAATTAAACCATATAGGTTCTTTAAAAATTTTAAATCATTCACCTATTTTCAATCTAGGTTTTATTCTTTATCCTTTATTTTAATCATTTAAGATCATTTAAATTTTTGGGTTGTCACATTCACCCCTTCTTCTAAGAATTTCGTCCTCGAAATTACATTCTACTAATCCATACTCCATTTATTCACCAAGACTAGGTTTGCAAGTTAACCTTTACCTGATTTCATTCTCATTTAATGAGTACATATTGCTTCTTTCTATGAGAAACTATTCCATCATTACATTCTACCCAGACTTCTTTCTAAGGAGTTAAAAACTTTTCAAATTATGCTGAGGGGTCATATAGACTATGAACACATAGTTTTAACGATATTTATATCGCAAAACAGTAACTACTAAGTATGTTTACAATCACGAAGAAGGTAAACTACTTCTGCAAGTACGTTAGGTAATCAGCCTATCGTACCCTACGTCATGCATAACGTATGAATCATGTCTAACGAATATTTACGCTACTAGATTGGATTATTTTATCCAATCAACATAGTTCACCTCAGTCTTATCATAGGATTCCGCACCAAAACAATTTGGTTCGGGATAAATTCTCAAAAATACTTTGAATTTTCATACACTTTTGTCTAGTTGAATCAAATAGCTTAGACGTATACCAATAATTTGAATTTCAATAATAACAAGTCTGTCCAAATTCAGTTGGCAATAACTTACCTTTAAAATTCTAAAAATCATTTTATGACGCCATGATACCGCACTGTATTTACAGTCCGTTTGAGGATTCTGTCATGTTGTGACTTTGTCATACTACATCATTCCATAGTGGCTGACGATCTATAGATCGCATCCAACTAAGTAATTCTGCATTGATAACTCCATCATTTTATCATTTCTGCACTAGGTTCAATGATGCATGAATGATATATAAAATATATTTTGATAAATTTCAAATCATTTTCGTCTAGCCGAAACAATTAGCTTAGACTTTTCTTTAAACCGTTCAAAACTATTAAAAATCATTTTTAGTGTTATCATACCTCAACAGGTAACGATGTGTCAGTGTCCCGAAGTTCACACATACACACTTGTTACTATGTGTTGAGAATAACAAAATTTTATTTTTTTTAAAGGCACATCAGTGCGAATTTAGCTTGATGTCAAAAATTTCGATGTCTAGCACAGCTAGAAGATTTGGAATACCTATGCTTCCACCAACAACTTCACTTCCTATACTGATCCATTTCTTAATAAATCTATCTATTCCTATGATCCTCAATTTCCCATTCACACTATTCTATATCCCAGTACAGTTCATCAAACATACCACACGTTATGAGTTCAGGAACTTTTCACAATCATATGGGTTTAGGAACTTATCCTAGTCAAACCAAAATCGTCCATTCGCTGAGGGGTTCCATCATATAATTATGAGTCACGAACATACCATACGTATGAGTTTAAAGAACTCGCACCTAATCTTATATTCTCTACCTATCCGTTATACACATGAAAAAAGAATCACATTCTCATCATACATAAAGTGAATAGCGCGACACCGATATTTCAATGATTATCAATGTGATAAACTAAGTAGTCGTTAGACCAAGCACAAAACCCCCGCTCATACAAAGGTTTGTACAACTTAGCAATCACCTGAGTCCTCAATTGAAATCCCACATAATCTTAGCTCCCTCAATACACGATACGAATTTCATTTAATCCGTATATACAATTCACAACTTTTTCCTGAGTTTAACTCGTACTATTTCATAGTACTATATTTGTATAGCAATTTTGCTATAAGGTTTTCAATCAAACGATTGATCCTCCTCCTGCTATGACCTTATCAGATCATGTTGTAATATGATATTATAATCGTATTATATTACAATTTTTTTCTATGTTATGATCGTTTTGTTTTACGATCTTCCTTCCCTTTATACTTTTAGTCTTTTAGACTATCTATTCATTACTACTGTTCATCTTTATTATCAGAGTTAGGTAACTCTGGATCTTTTATAACTCTACGAGATTCATCTTTGAATCTTATCGACTCACTAACTCTATTTGAGTTAATCCTAATCATTATCACTGCGGTTATTAGCCTAAGGTAACCGTACCTAAGGTTTATAACCTACAGCTTTGATACTAACTGTGACGCCCCCAAATCCGGGTTCCTAGAACCTCGGACCTGGTACGTTACGATACATCATTTCAATAACTATTGCGGAAGATATAAACATAAATTGTTTATACAATAACTTTTACAACATAATCCCAAGGTCTGTAACCTTAACTTAATACCTGCATTCAATATCCTACACGATATACAATGTTATTTGTATCCAATACTATTACCATTTTAATCGTATAATAATTTCATCTTGGAACTTGTCTTTGCCTTTGCCTGTGTCTGAAGTTTTGCTTTAATCTGAAATGTTTAGCATGATATAGCAAGGGTGAGCAACAAGTTTGCCCAGCAAGTTTTAAATACAAAGGAAGATATATCATGATGGAAAAGAATAATAAGTTAACAAACTTTCAACAATGTGTTATTGGTGAAAGAACATGAATCAATGTATATAACTGAATGACCAAGACAATAATGATGAATGGCCAATAATGAACATGGACAAATTTAACTGAACCAAATGGTAAGGAAAGTGATCAGCCTTTCATACCTGATGAAAATATACAACATGCACAACGTGCGAATCAATAAATCATAGACGTGGTATAATCAACAATAATTATTCACTACTGTGTTTGAGAAACAATAACTCAAGTTAGAGTTAAGGAACTTGCTTAATTAAAAGTATAGTTCGAGAACTTGCCTGAACCGTCGATTACTGTTATGTAATCTATTTTTAGCTTCAGTTGAAAGACCTATTATTAATAATATCGATTTCTCAATTAGAATAATGTCATCACATATACTATTGTTAAATACGGTCATAATATAACTTAAACACGTAAGCACATATCCCTAACAGTCGCTAAAACACATAATATCGATTATCAAGTTAAACCATTTCAGCCTGATTTGAGTTCGGTACAATTTCAACGTCCCGATTGCCCTATCGAATAATTATCGAGTTTATTATCAATTAAACTCTACTTAACTGCTTCACAATTATATTAGACAATTCAATTATTAGTCATAACATTTTTCATTATCTCATAATAATTTTCAATTAATTATTATCATTTATAATAATTTTTCAATCATTAATATCATTTTTAAATTATTTAAATACCAAATAATTCCATTATCATTAATGTGTAATTAAGTTCAAATATTAATGAAATACATGTCACAATATTAAAAGTTATTTATTATAACTCAGAATATTTTTAATATTTTAATATCACCTTTAAATGATTTTTAAAACATTTATAATTGTTCTTTAATAATTGCCATTAATATTAAAATATTAATGTATTTCATGTCCATATATTAAAGTTATATATTATAACTTTAAAACATTTTTAAAACCTTTAAATCATTTTTAAATGATTTTTAAAATATTAAAACCATTTTTACATAATTTATTTAATATAATTATTAAATAACTTTATTATCTTAATATTAATCTATACCTTTATTTGATTACTATTTAATATTAATTAAATAGCAATTAATTAATTACCTTTAGTTATTATTTAATTAATAAATAATAGCCAATTAGATCTATCCATTATTTAATGGTAATTAGATAATGAATAATCAAATTATTGTTTGTCTTTAATTATTATTTAATATTAATTAATTAATATTTTTTCCTTGAATAGTAATAATTGATTTATTTCCTTCATTTGTCTTTAATTATTCCTTATTATTATTTAAAGAATAATTAATTAACATTTGTCCTTATTTATCATTTAATAATAAATAATTAATTCACTTAATAAATCTTTAATTATTCTTTCTTATTAAATTAAGAATAATTAATTATTACTTGTCCTTATTTATTATTTAATATTTAAATAATAAATAATTATACACTTTTATGTTAATGTAAGTAAGTAATCATTTAATCTTATTTAAACATTCTTTAATCATTATTTAATATTAATTAAATAATAATCAATCATTTGTTTAACTCTAATTATCACTTAATCTTTAATTAAATAATAGCTAATTACACTAACTTTACTTAATTATCATTTAATATCACTTAAATAATAATTAAATAGTTAATTACATTTAATCTTATATGTAATTAATTTACTAACCAATTAATGGTTTTAAAAATCATTCATAATAATTATTCACTTTCCACTTAATTATGACTTTGTCATTCTCGCCCAGAATTTCCAGATTCGACGTTCTTTACGGAAACGCTTGTAACACGAAATCTAAAACTCGGAATTAAGTTCCGTCGGAGGCGTTGGATTTGTATTTTCTTGAACTACAATTTTCATTTATCAAACACCTCATTTGGATCAGATTAGGTCCCGAAAAACAGTCCCGAAACAGGGGGTCAGCAACCTTTTTTTCTTGTTTTTCCGACTAGAAAGTGTTTTACAAAAAATTCCATCACTTATTCATCCCACAACATTTTTGAGTCATTCAAAAGGGATTATTCACATATCTCATAGATCTAGCATACCCCCACAATAAATCACAAATACCAAACATAGATCTTTAAAATAAAACACATAGATCTCACTTTATCTAAAAAAAATTCAAAAATCTCACTAGCCTTGCCTTATCCCAAATCTTTCAACATCATCACACATACATGACCAAGTTACACAACGTAAATTAAAATCTAACCTTTTTCATAAGGTTTTCACCAATAAGAACATAAAAATTTATGGATCAAAACAAGAATAACTAACTACATAAAGCCTTAACTAATACTTGAAATACTTTTATTTTTATACCTTCCTTTGTTGGCTATTCTTCTCTTCTTTCCAAAATAAGATATGGACTTTGGGCGCATGAATGTTTGATCACTTCCTCTTCTTCCTCCTTTCTTAGCCGTGACCCCTTCCCTCTCTTTCTCTCTTTGGCTTTCTTTTACTAGCAACCTGGAAGTAAATGAGAAGAAAGCTTGTGTATAGATGTGATGAAGGATATATATTCTTAGTAAAAGTATATACATATAATTATTACATGTATAATTTATCTCCCAACTTAGCTTGCTTCTCTCTCTCTCTCTCTCTTTACTTGTAACTTTGGAGAAATAAGGTGGCTAAGTAAATAAAAGACACATAAGAGGAGTAGTTGAGAGTTAGTAGACTTTAACCACATTTTTGGACAAGCTACACAAATCACATTTTCTCTTCCCTTTCTACCCCTTAGTGGCCGGGTATACTAGCTCCATTTCCTTTCATTTTTGATTTTTATTTTAATTGATAATTCACTTAACAAATGACTAAAGAGTCCCTCCTTACATGGATCAAAAATTGGGCCCTTAATTAATCCTCTTGGGCTTGAAATAATTAACTTGGGCCACTTGAAATCAAATTCAATTAAATTAGTTTCTACTAACGTTGGGCTTCTAGTTCATTTAAGTTATTGGGCTCCCCAACATGTTGGTTTATTAGTATCATATAATACTTCAAGTTCATTAACAATTGATCTAAGTTGGCTTAATAATTAATTCAATTGGACTAGGAATATATTAGCTTGGGCCACTAGAAACCAAACTTAATAAAATTAATTATTACTATGGTTGGGCCACTAGCTAATTAAATTATTGGACTTCCAAATGTGATGGTTAATAAATACCATCTAATAACTTAAGTCCACTATCAATAATTTATAGCATTCTCATTTAATTTCTTTACATTACTTTAAAATTAAAAATTAAACCATATAGGTTCTTTAAAATTTTTAAATCATTCACCTATTTTCAATCTAGGTTTTATTCTTTATCCTTTATTTTAATCATTTAAGATCATTTAAATTTTCGGGTTGTCACACATCCCACCACAACCGAACCGCCATTGCAAACCACCACCATCACCATATATTACAATTATTATCTTCAACTCCTTCATCACCATCATCAACACCCCTTTCTTTCCTAAACCCTACCTTATCTTAGATTTCACAAACATAAATTTTTAAAGGTTGAATGACACTTTTGTTACTCCAAGTTGTTACTCACTTTTAAAGTCGTTCCTAAAGTGTATTTTTCGTTAATGGAGTCCTTAAAGTGACATTTTGTGTCAATTTCGTTCTTTTTTCCTAGTTTCACTTAAACCCACCTAAATTTCAACCCCGACCCAATTCATTTTGACCCGACCCCAATTTCACTAATTCAATTTTTTTAAAAAACTAAAAGTCTTTAAATTAATTATTTTTTAATTCAATTTCACTAATTATGTATAAAGTTTCATAAAATATAGAGTCAACAAAATTAAATAAGAAAATTAAACTTTATTTTCAGGAAAAAAGAGAGTAGAACATTTTTATAAAAAATGAGAAAAGTTTTATAAAATATTGATTAAAAAAATAAAATAAAATAAAACTTTATTTTTAGAAAATATAGAAATTTTTTATTGTTTAAAAATGAGTAAAGTTTCATAAATATAGATTCAAAAAAAAAGTAAATAAAAAAGCCTTATTTTCATAAAACAAAAATTAGAATTTTTTATTTTTTAAAAAATGAGTAATTTTTCATAAAAATAATTAAGAATTAAAATTTTAAAACTTTAGTTTTTTTTTGAATCTATATTTTATGAAACTTTTCTCATTTTTTTAAAAAATAAAAAATTTCTATTTTTTCCTGAAAATTATAATTCTTTTAAAACTTTTTAATTTATTTAAAAAAAATTAATTAAGTTTTTATTTATCTTATACTGTTTTTTATATTTTAATTTCTTTTTTTAGTTTTTGTTTTTGAAATTTATAATATTAAGAATACGTATAATAATGCTAAAGACATAATTGCCCTTAATAAAATGGGTTGGATCAAAATGAGTCAGGTCGGGTTAATATTTGGGCGGGTTTAAGTAAAACTGGGAAAAAAGAATAAAATTGACATAAAATGCCATTTTAAAAATTCAATTGACGAAAATTAAATTTTAGAGACTTTAAAAGTGGGTGGCAATTTAAAAGAACAAAAGTGTCATTCAACCAATTTTTATTTTAAATTTTTACCTCGAAAGCACATATCTGAGACCAAAATCAACAATCCTATTTCAAAAAAAATAATACAAATCTCACTCTAATTGAATTTATTAAAGAGTTTTTATTTATTTATATTGTTTATCATACACGGAGAAAGAGACGGCGGGAGGCAGGGACGGGGTAAAGGGCGGGTGCCCAACGACGATGGGGGACGCAGGGTTGGGGTGGCGCACGATTAGGGGTTGGGTGATGGAGAAGTGATCGCGAGGCGAGGGGTGGGGTACCGACGTGGGCGGGGTGAAGTGGAATCTGGATCTCCTTTTTCCCTTCTTTTTTTCTTTTCTTAATTTTATTTTTTAATAAAAAGAATATAAAGATAAATACTCGATCTTCATTTAGCTAGTAAAATTTTAGTATTTGAAATTTGAAATTAATTTTTATTTCTTTAAAATAATAGTTGATAATTGTTAAAATGTCTTTTTTTTGGTAAATATTTTTTAGGATTTTTTTTTAAAATTTAATAAACTATTTTTTATACATTGGATGTCATGTCATATGCCATGTCAGCTGTCAGCATTAGATTACAATCACATGCCACATCTGATTTACTTAACTGTAGTTGGAGGTTTGGTCAAAATTTGGGTGGTTTTGACAATTGTTTGAAAGTTTAATATTATTGATGTTAAAAAAATAATTTGTATATTTTTCTGCTAACTTAAGAAAAGTTTATTGGTTTTTCCGTAATTAAGTCTAACTTCATTTTCCTAATAACCCTAACCCTAATGTAAGACTATATAAGGTACAAACCTGCTGCTCCGCTACTACGCCAAAGATGAATTTGCCCTCGCCTCTTTCTGTCTGCCACCTTTCTCTCTTCCTCGCCTCTTTCTGTCTGTCTCCTTTCTCTCTTCTTCTAATTCTGAAAACTAGCGGTAGCCAGTAGAAGAAGTTTGTGTATCTGAACGTCTCTTTCAAGAACTTTTAGTGCTGTGAACATTTTCAGCCTCAGATTCTTTTGTTCTTTTAAGGTGAGGAAACTTAAACTCGTTTTGTTTTGGCTCTTTTGGTCTTTCATTTCCATCATTTTCTATGCCCTTTTTTTTGCTAAATTTGTTTGTGTATTCAAGAGAATTATAAGTACAATGGCTTAGGGCATACCTCATAATCTATAGTAAAATCATTAAGTAACAGACAACTTGAGGATGATACTACAGAGGAAAGGCCTAGCAGGCAACAAAAATTACAAGGAAGAACCAAGTAATTACAACTAATTGTGAAATGTGTGACATTTTTGGGATGCTTGTTTGAATTTCTTACAGATTGAGAGTCGAGCTTTAACCAAAACGATAATCTCGTTTGACAAAACATGAGGAGGGCGCAACTTGTCCAACATTTTCTATGGCTTGCATTTTCCTTGTATCATGTTTTTTTTGTTCGGCCAAAAGAAATCCTTATATCATGTTTATATGCATTCACCTTTTATTTAACAATAATTGTGCAACAATTAATTAAACTTATTCGTTTGAGATTTTGATTATCTTCTCTTCAGCCGAATTCATTGTATGCGTGAATATTTATTTAATTTTAGAATTGTTCTTTCTTTGTTGGTATGTTCATAATTTTTGAGTTATTCATTGCTTTGAATTTAATTGTATATATAGACACACGGGTTTGTAAGGAAAAAGTGTGATTGATTTGATCATTTATTTATTTTCGAATCGGCGAAAAGAAATCCTTATATCATGTTTATATGCGTTAACCTTTAGTGTAACAATTAATTAAACTTATTCGTTTGAGATTTTGATTTTCTTCAGCTGAATTCATTGTATGCCTGAATATTTGTTTAATTTTAGAGTTGTTCTTTCTTTGTTGGTTTATTCATAATTTGAGAGTTCTTCATTGCCTTGAATTTAATTGTGAATATAAAGATAAACATATGTGTGGGAAAAGTGTGATTGGTTGTTACAGCTAGTTGACTAACTTCGGTTGCTGGATTAGTATTTGTTGCACTTTTTTTAATTCCTTTATCTGAATTGTAGGTCGTTGTTCATGACATTTCAATTTGTTTGCGGGAGACGATGCAAGCTATTTGCGGGGCCATTTCGTGAGTAATATAATATCAGTCTTGTATTATCTTCCTTCTTCCTTCGCAAAATATAACTGTTTGAGAAAATGTGATGTCTTAATGATCCAAAATGTCAAACTTTGGAAGTTAATAGATTCATTTTCGAACTGGGTTAAATCCACTTTTGGTCACTAAACTGATCTCATTTTTACAAGTTGATCAACTCACTGTACCTCCATTTTTAAAAAATATTAAAAAGGCGTTAGATCTGTAAAATGTTATCAGCAATATATAACACGGCGCATGATCTGGCATCTTACGTGGTTGACTGTCAAACATTTCATTAAACAAAGACATGTGAAAATCATGTTACATCAAAGTTTCATCTCTATATCATTTAAAAAGTAAAGTGGAGTGGGGTGGGGAGGGGGGATGGGGTTGGGGGCGGGGGGGGATGGGGTGGGGGGGGGGGGGGAATCTCATCGAAGTCCCCCTCTCTTCGTTTGGCTTGTGTATATATTTTTCATTTTCTTTGTTTTGGCATGTTTCATAACCCTCTTCCTTTTTGATAGGGGAGAGCGCTTGTTGTTTACTTGGATATATGCACCCGTATATATATTTATATATAATTGGAAAAGCTAATATATCTAAGGCATGTTTTTTAGTTAAGTTCGGCTAAGAATACTTTAACAAAACGACATAATTTTGTTATAATTAAAGATTTTTATATATAAAAATTAAAAATGAAAAACTTAACCCTATATAATAAAATTACATCGTTTTATTAAAATTTTATATGTTTACACTTTTGATTCAATCAAAGATTAACCTTTTCGACAAATAGAATGATCTCTCTCATATATATATATATATATATATATATATATGTGTGTGTGTGTGTGTGTGTGTGTGTGTGTGTGTGTGTGTGTGTATGTGTGTGTGTGTGTGTGTGGTGTTTCGTGCATGCCACACACCCTACCAAATGAAGCATCAATTCAAACTCGGCAAAAAGAGGTATTATTCAACCGTTGTTTTCACATTTTGAATTTTAAAAATATACAATCCACTCATTGACCTAATTAAAATTTTAAAACTAGACATTTCGTCCAATTAATTGAACCGCAACCTAATTATTATCCACCTGTCTATGTAAATAAATAAAAAATTAAATTATTGCCTACGTGGATAAAAAAGGTAAAAAAATGCTTAAAGAAATTAATATAAAAATTAAAACTTTTTTCTCTCTTTCTCTCTTCTCATCTTCATCTTCATCTTTTCTTCTACATCTTCAATCCTTCTAGTTTTTGGCTTCATGACTTTAGATCTAACGTCCCACCAGTGGTGGCACCACCAAATCCAACTACGGATAATCCAAGTTTCTTTAAATTTACAATCGTTTTCAATGAAATTGGTTCGAGATACAATTGGGGCTTTTCTAGGTTTTCATCTTTTTCATTTGCCAGAGATGAAATTGGGACTTTTCTGAGTCTACATGCTTGTATTATGAAATTACTCTCGTAGTTACACGCTAAATACTTGGTTTAATCCGCAGTCTATCTATTTTATTGACTATTGCATCAAAATACTTGGTCTAATCCATAGCAATTCGTACTTTAAAAACAGCATTCTGCAGGTTATCGTTTCAGTCGGGTATGTGTATTGACCAGTAATATAGGAGCTGAGGAGGTGAATCGATATCAAGTAAAATTTATTCTTCCCGAGATGAATAAGCTATCAGTGGAGGTCAATACTAGTTCTTTTGCTGTGTTGTTGATAATGACCAAAATCTTCGCTTATGGGGGTTTAAATCGTCGATTTCATTAGCTTTCATGAAATGTTGTTGGGATTGATTCATACTTTTGTGGGTTCGACGAATAGCAATTACGACTACCCAAGCGCAAAGTGTAATTGGGCTTGGAAATTTATTAATAGTCCGGTCTTGGGTTTTACTAATGTATTGGGTTTCATGTGTTTGGGCTCATGTTATAGCATTTAGATTTTTTCTAGTTACTATAAAAATATTGTTTGATGTGTGAATCATTGTAGAGTGTGTGTGAGGCATCTAATGAATACATCAGACAAACAAGACTAGCCAAATTGGTGAACCTGGATATATCGTGTGTCCTTATTTTTCTGTATTTCATATAATATCTGTGTGATTGCAATATTATTCGTTCTTAAATTCTAACAAATGTACACCGCATCTAGGTGTAACAGAGGATTTGCTTCTCCTGAAAATGATATTATTGGTGTGATCTAAAGCTAGATTTTTCTTCTTTGGGGTTAGGAGAAAAGGAATTTTTCACTTTGATTATAATGTCGATTTTGATTGTGGGTGTTTGACAAATTTGAAAAACGATTAGTACAGACTGGAACAAATGATGAAGTTGCACTAGTTGGGGTGAAGTGGTCAGATCTAAAAGATGGAGATGGAGACGAGAAGGAAGAAGGAAAAACAACAAATGAAAAAGAACTTGGGAAGATAGAGAAATAATAGAAAATTTAAATAAAGAAATTTAAATTCGTACGTGCATGTCAAATCATTGACCAATCAGTAAACATTTTGTTTTCTATTTTTTTTTTCACTGCCACATATGTAAATATGTAATCTAATTTAATGTCCGTCCAATTTTTTGGACGGAATGATCTAATTAATAATATTTAAAAGTTCAATGTGTCAATTTTATTTTTTTAAAGTTTAGTAGCGTAATACTCAACCTCGAACAACTACAATAAGGTATTACCCTTTGTTGTCATTCAAACTCCAATCTTTAGTTCTGTGTGCAGTCAAACATCAACAAGAAACATGCCATCTAAAGTTCCAAGGAAGAAGGCACGACCTAATGATAAGAAGCTAGTAGATATTGGGATGGAGTAGTTAATTTGGTATTTTATTATGATTACTACTTTGTCTAATATATATATATATATATATATATATATATATATATATATATATATATATATATATATATATATATATATATATATATATATAAAATTGGGAAATATAATATGCATGCCTTAGCTAAGCACCTCAAAGACTAGTTAATAAAAAGATATAATTTTGTATAAAATTATAATTAAAAAAATTTATATAGAAAAATCAAAAATAAAAAACTTAACCTTAGGGGAGTAAAACTAGGTCGTTTAACTAAAGTTTTAAATGTATACACTTTTGGTTCATGCAGCCCACGCACCCTACCAAATGAAGCATCAATTCAGACTCCAATCATTAGTTCTGTGTGCAGTCAAACATCAACAAGCAACATGCCATCTAAAGTTCCGAGGAAGAAGGCACAGCCTAATGATAAGTATATAGTAAGGCACGGCCTAATGACAAGTAGATAGTAGATTTTAGGATGTAGTAGTTATAATATTTGTATTTTATTATGATTGAATATTGATACAAAACTTTGTGTAATTATGATGAAATAGTTATTTTGGTACTATATAAGCCTTGTAATTGGTTGATAACTAGGGGGTTATTTATGATGGTTGATAATGAGGGGGTAAGTATTATTGAATGAATTCTTAGATAATGAAAGTTTTTGACTTTATGACATTTACATGTATTAATTGTTTCTTCCTCCGTCTAGTTTTATTTGTTCTACTTGTTTTTTTATGATCAAATTGATTTTATTAGAGTAAAAAGTTATTCTTAAGTTTATTATATAAAAACACTAGTATTATTATTATTATTATTATTATTATAAGAAAGTACATCAAAATAACTATCAAAGTCAACTTATTTGATTTCAAAATTTATTATATTTGTTAAATTATTAATTTTAAAATTGATCAATTTGACTCTAAAATGTCAATTAATTAAAACAAGTAAAGTGGAAGAAGTATCAGATTTGGCTGTTAGTCTTTTTCTATCATTATGTTATTTAGTCAACATATATTTTCATATCCACTAATTCATTACAACCAACAACCAAGTCCATTCATATATAGTAATATATAAAGATGAAAATTGAGGGGAATCGTTGATTTGCTTGGCCTATTAATTAATTATAAAATTTATTGTTTTCAAAATTTAAATTAATCATATTAAATTTAAATTTAAAAATATCGTAAATTAACTTTTTAAAAGTTAATATTGGTCTTATGTACATTTGCAGCTACAATGCATTCAATACTCACTCCATAAATTACTTCAAATTTAAAATAAAATAAAATAATTTTATATTTAAATACAATTGATAAATTATACTCTCTTTTATAAATTATAAAATTATTATTAATTTGATGTTTTGACTGTTGGAACTTTAAAATTTTAACTTTCAAATTTCAAATTTCATTATTTAAAGAATCAATATAAGGAACATGTTGGATACATAGTGAAAAAATTGAATCTCTATCTTGCAAAATAACCCAATAGTACTGCAGAATAAGAATAGAGATAAAGAAACTATTGTGAATGCTCTTAGAGTCACAATAAAAAAAATTGACCAAAATAATTAAGATCACAAAAAATTTCCTTCGCCGAAAATTATTAGATCAAGTTACGGGCAGTATATAAATGCTAGCTATGTAATACACGATTTTATATATAAATATAAAAAGATAATAATAATAATAATAATAATAATAATAATAATAATAATAATATAATTAGATAATAGAAGTGTAACTAAGTTCTTCTTTTTCAATTATGGGTTGAAACTCAAACTTTAGAATAGAAAAGAAGAAAATAAGAAAACTCAAAAAAGTAAAAGTAAATTCTTCTTTTTCAATTATGGGTTGAAACTTGTATTATTTATGTATGTTTATATTTCAAAACAATGGTTATAACAAGAAAAAAAAGTATAAAAATTAAAGGTATGTATTTTCTGTATAAATCAATGAAATTTCAAATTATATACATATATTTATATTCCGCGCGTGTGTGTGATACTTCCTCCACTCATTCAGGTAGACATTTTTAAACTTTTCACCGCAGTACAGTTTGGGAAAAATAATAATATTATCTTTTCATTATATATGTTTCAGTTCGTTTGAAACAATTTTGACAAATCAGGACAAGAGGTTAATAAATTCATCTGTGATGTGAAGGTAGTCTGACTTGTGACTATTGCATTTAAATAAATATAATTTATTAATTCATGTATTGTCGTTTAGATTTAATTACTATATACATATATATGTATGCTATTTTGTCAGCTTTAGAATCACGGCTGAGACATGTCTAATCAGTATGCTTTTATACTACATATTTAAGTTATGAATAAGTCTCGGCGGACAGCCAAATTAGACATTGTGATTTTTTTTTTTTGTGATTTTTAAAAAATGTATAGTATTTATTTTAACTGAAATTTTTATTAAAAAAAATATTTTAGGTGTACTTTGGATATATATACAAGAACAGTGTTATACAATCTGAATAACACTGTTCTTGTATATGTATGCAAATTACACTTAAAACATTTTTTTTTAAAAAAATTCAGTTGGAATAAATACTATACATTTTTTGAGAGTCACAACAAAAGCAAAAATAAATAAATAAATAAAAAATTTCACAATGTCTAATTTTCATTTCCAATTCTCATGTCCCCATAGAAGGACTCGTAAGTTATTAGTCATGTTGATGAATTGGATCAATAACAAAAATAGGAATATATATATTAGATTTCAGCACTTATATTTATAAATTACAGATAAATTACAATATTTTTAAATATAATATGTAATTGCGAAATTTACCAAAAATTAAGATTTATGTGCATAAAATTTGAGTTAATAGTATGAGTAAGTTATAGTATTGTATCCTAATAATTTTATTTGTCCTAATTTTATATTTAGGATTTGTTCGCTTTTAATTTCGTATTTCGCAATACCAAGGTAAGTGGTTTTGTGAACTATTTAGTGATTTTAAAATTATTGTTACTTTTATGTATGTCTTAGTAATTACTCGGATGCATCATAAATGTATGTTTTCAAAATTTGTTATGTTTTTTTTAAGGCTTCCATTTAAATTAAAATGTTATGTTCTTTTATTTCAAACTTTGAATCAAGTATTTATTTTTGAACTGTGAAATGAGATTAAATGATTTTTATTTGTGAAAAAGTATCGTTTAAAGTATCGATAATATTGAGAAAAGATTTTGAAAACCTCAGTCTGACTATGTATAGAATCAGTTATTGATTACGTTTAATTCTGGAGTTAATTTAGGGCCTACTAAAGCGCACACCTTTTAGATGCCCTTTGGGGAGAGTGCATATTAGATATTATAGTAGGGTGCGTGATCATTGACATTATCAAACTTTTGGACCGTGTTACAGGGTTACTGTAACCTTAGTCTCTAATGCTGTTGATTAAAAGATATATTGTATACATTGAAAATATTTTTGAATGTGAATTCAGTTTGTTATTATCTGTTATAGTTTTGCAACTATATTTACTATTGTTATTGAACAAAAAGAATTTTGAAAAAATGTTTTGCAAATTATATCTGATCCACCTAAATAGTAAGGATTGTCACTTGTTGAGCTTTATCGCTGACACATTCACAAATTTTTATAGGTTTCATCGTTGATAGTTGAGCACTTATTTGATACGCTTTGGATAGCTGGAGTTTAGTTTAGAATGTTATTTTTGTTTGATGTTGATAAAACTATTAGTTTCGAGGAGCTGCGTCTTTATTTTATGGTTTTTGTATTTAGTAGTACTTTATTTGAATTGGATTAGATGATGTTTATTGTTGGGTATAATTTACGATTATTGTCGAGTTATTTTGTTTGGGTTGCGCATCATTGATATTGTTGCCTTGCGGGCCTTTGGACTTGCGTCGTGTAGCACTTCGGGCTTGTAGCGGCACTAATAGAATATTGGGCATCTGAAACCAATTTTTAGAGACGGACTAAGTTCCGTCTCTAATTCTAGCAATTTGAGACGGACTTAAAAACTGAAATTTTGCTAGGTCTTGACATGTTTTGGAAGTACGGATTCTGAAATCGCTAGCATCGTCATAGAGACAGAATTAAAGACGGAATTAGAGACTGATTTAACCGCCTAAAAAATAAGTACTTTTTAAAAAAATTTAAACACGTTTTTGAAACAGATTTCGGACCAACCGTGCTCGTCTCAAATTAATAATTTAAAAAGAAATAAAAATTTATTTTTGAGACAGATTAGAGACCGAAATGTTCGTCTCAAACTCTTATTTTCCCTCCAAATATTAGTCTCCAATTCCGTCCTTATTTTAGAAACAGAATTAAAGACGGATATAGCCGTCTTAAAAAATGGTTATTTTTAAAGATCTTTAAACGCGTTTTAGAGACGGATTTGAGACGGATATAGTTCGTCTCAGTATTTTAGTTTCCCTCCAACAATTCTCTCCAAACATATCATCCCCCCAACTATATCAACCAAAAAAAGAAGAAGAAATAAGACTAAATTGAGGTTAAAATCCCCAAAATCGTTCTATCCCCAAAATACGGATAATTATTCTTGTGTTCGTTCTTTCTATAGATAAGACGGATTGTGTTAGTTCTTTCTATTAGATTGAAAATCTCCAAAATCCATCTTCTCAATTGCAAACATAGCTCCCGATTTTGCTTCTCAATTTCCATCCCAAAGCCCCATCTTTTCTCAATTGCAACCATGAATTCATGATTTTGCTTCTCAATCAACTGTGTGTCTCGTGGATCTTAGTTTAAGGCTAAAGGAAATCTCGGACGACTGACCGAAGAAGAAAATAATCGCGCACCTCCTTAGCATCGTGGTCATCCCTCCCGACGGTAATCTTTCTTTTCTCGTTCTTCTTCATTTTTCAGACCTAAAATCCTAAAAACCCTCGACTGGTCTTTTGCTTTAAAACAAGAACTAAGAGTATTTTCTGTGAAGTTAATTAAGGGATGTGTAACCAATGGATCGTTGAAAGTTAATTAAGCGGGTTCGAGTTTCAAGCTATTTATTATATCAAATCAAGCTATAAACCCAGGATGAGTATTAAACAACACACAATTAATAAAAAGTGGCACATATTCAAAATTTATTACACTACAAGAAAAAGGGCTAATTCCGAAGGAATTATTTCTGATAGACTGAATTCCGTCGAAATTACCCTATTTCTGACGAAATATTTCGTCGAATATAATTTTCTCGGAAACAAACTAATGTCAACGAAATTCCGTCGACAATAAGTGACACTAAAAGGTGCCAAAATTCCCGCCAGCGCGAAAGCGTTCCTAGACAGAAGAGTATTATTTTCGACGGATATTCTGTCAAAATTAACGTGTTATCGACGGACCTAATACCGACATAATATTTCGTCAAAAATAATTAAAATCTTATTTTGATCATATTTGCATATTCATTTCTCACTTCTCACTTACATCTTTCTCTCCCTCCCTTGACTGTTCGCCTCCTCACCTCCCCACCGCCCCTCCCCTCCACCTCACCCTTCCATCGACGACCGTTCCCCACCTTCGGCCATTCCCCAGCTCCCCACCTCCCCACCTCCCCATGTCCGTTCGACTAATCTTTCCCCGACCCTTCTCCTAATCGATAAGTGGTCAAAACTCAGGTTCTATATTTGATACATTCCTCTTCTTTTTTTATTTTCTATACTGCATACTATTGAAGTATATGATGAACTGAATTTGGGCTTAATTTGTTGGTTTAATATGCTGGAATTTGTGTTTAATTTAGGGTTTAATATGTTTTGTTATGAAAATGACGAATCTTGGCTGGATTAGTGTTCAATTTGGGTTTTGATACTTAATTTAGGGTTTAATTTGTTATTAATTGAGGTTAAATAATGTTCAATTTGGGTTTGATATGTTGGAAGTTTGGGTTTGATATTTACTTTAATGTATGCTGCAATTAGTTTTTGATTTGTGCAAATACATATTCTGCAATTAGGGTTTGATTTGTTCAAATTTGGTTTTGATATGTAATGTATGAACAGAAGAAATGTATCAATTTGGCTTGGCTTATGTTTAGGTATAGTATGTGTATATTTGATATTTCTGACGGAATTCTTGACAGAATTTCTGTCAGAATTCTTCAATTGCAAAATATTATGGGCCCTGCAAGTATATTTATTTATTATTTAATTAGTTTCCCAACATTAAAATAAACTAAGTAAGTAGCATTTACTTAGTTTTTTACCAATAAAATAAAATGAAATAAATTTAATTTAATTTAGTTTGTTAAATAAAATAAATTCCAAAAATTAGATAATATAATATAATATAAAATATAATAAAACACAATATAATAAAATAAATAATAATAATAAATTAAATTAAATTAAATTAAATTAAACAAATTTAATTTAATTTAAAAATTAAAATTAAATGTAATAAAAAATATTTAAAAATATATAATATAATACAAATAAAATACATTACGATAAAATTTAATAATAAATTTAATAAAATAAATAAATAAAATAAAATAAAATAAAATAAAATAAAATGAATTTAATTTAATAAAATAAAATAAAATAAAATAATCAAAAAATTATATAATTTAATATATTAAAAAAAACATTAAAAATAATAATAAATAAAATAAAATAAAATAATTAAATTTAATAAAAAATTAACTAATTATATACTATAATATAATATAATACAAAATAAAAGAAAAGAAAATATAATAATAAACTAAGTAGCATTTGCTTAGTTGGGATGCAATTAAAATAAACTGAATAACTGTCTAAATTAAATAATATACTTTGGAACTTAATTAGAAACCCGTTTTACAAGTAGGAGTGAATGTCGAACAGTAGTTCCCATATATATTTCAAATAACAGTTCTCATAAACTAAGTTGCATTTACTTAGTTTTGCATTGGTAAAATAAACTAAGTAACATTTGTTTAGTTTGTCGCAATCTTCAATAAACTTAATAAGTAGTACTATATGTATATATATAACAAATGACGCATACACAATGCAA
Source organism: Panax stipuleanatus (assembly GCA_020205555.1). Taxonomy (NCBI): domain Eukaryota; kingdom Viridiplantae; phylum Streptophyta; class Magnoliopsida; order Apiales; family Araliaceae; genus Panax; species Panax stipuleanatus. The sequence goes on from JAINUT010001515.1 coordinate 99,520, forward strand.
TTACTAAATAAACTTAATATCATTACAACATTAAATATTTACAAGGAAACAACTTACAATAAGCACAAGCTACAATCTTGACTGGTACATTTAGAGAGAAGGAAGAGAAAGGATAAGAAAAGAAGAAGTGGACGAAGCCTGCTTCAACAACTGACTCTGTTTTTCTTTTATAACATAAGAAAGAACTATTACAAACTTTTACAAAAGTAAACAGTAACTGACACTTACTGTACCAAACAGTACCTGACTTTTACTATTACAGATCGAAGCTGACCTTTACTATTACAAAGAGAATAAATACAAAATACTTTTGACTAAACGGGCTAACTTTTGGCAATGATGGCCGACAAACTGATTGAGCACTCCGCTTGATTTACGGAACCTTTTGACTAACTTCCTGACTTTAATGAAAAGCAGGAGCATCTGCATGTGACTGGGAGCTTCTTTTGGTGGGAAAGAAGGATGATGATTATGCGAATGGGTCCTAAGCATCTTGCAAATTAATGCTGCCATAAAGGGTCACTATCATCATCTTCAGCTTTACTGGCGACCGTTTTCTTGGATGAAGAAGACGAACATTCACTAGCTTCAATTTCTTCATGAAACTGATTAATTCTGTTTTGAATGGTTTGGGCTAAATTTTGTAGCTCAAGGATAGAACAATCATTAATTCTTGAAAGATCTAAGGAAGAACGAGGCTTTGACCGCACTTCTTTAGATTTACTAGAAGAACCTTTCATAGAAATAGCGGGAAATTCTTTTTGGACTGGACCCACAATTCTATTGACATCAAATTTATCACACCATTTAACAAAGAAAACTCGAGTGACCATGGAAACTGGACTAGGACTAACTTTACTGGCCACAGAAGTAGAGGGAGAATGGGAAGATGACTAGAAAACAGACTCTATAACTGGTGTCTGAAGATTGTATTGCCATCTTAAGATCCAAGGAATATTATATTTACTAGAGAATTGGAGCAATATTAGGATACCTTCAAACTTTGGATTATACTGACTATGATTAGAGAAATAAAGAACTTGAGAACCAAGCAATTTTGGGAAAATATCTGAGGAGGAACCATAACGAGACCACCAAAGAAGAAATCAGAAAGGGATTTGACTCTTAAATTTGTGATCAAATTGGATAAACCACGAATGACTGAAAGACTGGTTTTGATGAAGGAAGATCTTATGCCAGGCTTCAATGGAATCATAGAAACAAAAATAATGGTTTTGACTAGCGATTGGACTAAGATCCGAGGGAAGCTTTCCCTAGCCTGATTGAGAAAAAATTTGTTTAATGTAAAGGGAATGAAAAATGATTTTTGAGGAATTATTTTTATCATAAATAGGTTTAATAACAATTGACTCAGTTTGAAGAAGGATTTCCTTATAAAATGTGAGTGATTTATAAGGAGCTAGAGGAAGAAAGTATCATCCAGCTGGGAAGAACTGAGCAGCTAAACTGACTGGATTTGTGGCGTCTCAAATTTTTGAAGTATATTAAAATAAGAATTTAAATTAATAAAATTCTTATTGGATGTTATTAGATTGCATAAGTAAGTATGTGTTATGCAATATGTGATGTCGCGTATAATAAATATATTAGTATTATATATTTATTATATGTAAGTAAATTGTAGAAACAATTTATTTAAAGGAAAAAGAAATGAATATTTATTAAAATAATTTATATAATTATTTTAATATGGTGAGATTTGTACACCGAGTTTAAGTATATAAAATTATACTATGCATTAAATAAGGTGAGTAAAAATAATGAAAATATGTGGAATGGTAACACATATTTGTAATAAAGGATGTAATATATTGTATATGTAATATGTAGTAAATATACATATATGTGTATATGAAACAAATTAAGTCATGAAGGTATTGTGCTAAGATATTTGAAGTGAGCATGCTGAGAATTAACAGAATAGGGTGATGAGTCATTATTTAAAGAGCAGCAGGAGGTGGCACAATATAAATATACTAAACACGCACACACTAAACCAAGCATGAGCTGTTGGTTTATTGCACACTAAGTATTGAACTGCTAAGGTAATAAGCTAAAAGGTAATAACGGGAAGTCATTTTCAGTTCTCCAATATCAGCCCATCCGTTCCAAAATTCCTTCTCTCTATTATGAAGCTTTTATACTTTCAACCCTTCATCAAATTCTCTTGGTCGGGTGGGGGAAAATCTAGCAAGGAAATCGAAGATCCAAGCTAAATTGGGGAAGAAATTAAAGCTCATTCTTGGCAAAAGAAGATTGAATTCAGTCCACATCAAACTGATAACAAGAATTTAAAAAAGAAGAACAATCATAGAGGATTCGTGAAGTGCAGTTAAACTAAAGTTTGTATCAATAGTCATTGAACCAGGCAAGTCTTCCAGTTCTTATGTGTTATATGAATTTGACTTGGCTATAAGTGAAATGTGAAAGAAATTTGCTTGAGTAACTTGAGTTGCATATCATGCATTATGAACTATGAAAGTCAATACATAGCTGAGCTGATTGAGTTATGGAACTCAATATATATATGATATATGATATGAACATATATTGTTTAAAGTAATGGTGCATGGATGATATAAAGGATTATATATGAGATATATGTTGAGCATGAAACTACGTGTTACATGAAGCATGAATACTGTTAGATTTGCTGGGCTGTCGAGCTCACTCTTGCAAAAATATAAATTTTGCATGTATGATATGCAACATGAGTTCTTGCAATCCGGATGATAAAGAATAGCAGCATGTGTGCAGGAAAGTTATTTCCATTAAGTAGGAACTATATTACATCGAAATGATGACTTTTGATGTGTAAATGAGAATTGTGTGAATATCGAGTTACTCGATAAACGAAAAATATTTGTGTTAAGACTGAAATACAGTTTGGCAATTACTTTAAAAAGTCATGTTTTATAGGAATGATTATGTATAAGACAGGATTTGTTTGAAGAAATGAGTTATATGTACTCATATCACTCTGATAAATTAAATCATAAAATAAATATGATTTTGAAATAAAAGAGAATCGTAAGGGTTGCGATTCAGGGAATGAAAGAAAGACAGAAACGTTTTAAATTATCCACAATTTTATCAATTATAATATTGAGAACCAGAACAAGATAGCTGTTAACACACAAGATCGGGAAAGGAAATAGTCCCGATTTTGGGGTCGTTACAGGATTATTCTTGGGATTCATGACTGGTTCAACATGAAACAAATTGACTTCATGATTAAAGATGTACTGCAAAATTTGACTTTTAGGAACATTCTGTTGGGGAGGGCAGAATGGATCAATAAGGATGGGCTTACTAGCTAAAACCGTATTATATGGTTTTGGGACGTAACCAAGAGCATGAAACCTATTGACTAAATCCACAGAAGGGATAGGATTAACTGGGTGAGGGATCAGAGAGCCCTTGGGCTGATTACTTGGGCCTGAAGGGCGACCCGGACCACGAGAAGAACCTCCTCGTACACTCATTTTGAAACCGTAGCGGTACCTGAATTAATAAATTCCCGGGTGAGAAAATCAGGAATGGAATTATCACTATCTTTAATGTACTCAAGATCAAAATCAAAAATACTCAAATGGGCTTGCCATCTAGCAAAAGTTTGCTTAGCGACGACATTTTCAACATCTTTATCAAGAATATATTTAGCTGACTTACAATCTATTCTAACTAGAAACTTTTGATTTAACAAATCACTTTGAAATTTATTAATACATAAAACTAAAGAAAGAATTTCTTTTTTAATAGTACTGTAATTTAATTGTGTAGGATTCCATACGCCAGATTGAAATCGAACAATTTATTCTGAAGAAGTAGGAGTTAATTTTTGTTTCAGAATACCTCCAAATCTAATTTTAGAAGCGCCTGTTTCAACAATTTTAAATACAAATTCATTTGAAATGCCAAGGCAAGGCAATACCTTAACATACTTTTAAACTTGTTGTACGATGGAAGTATGTTCATCAGTCTAGGGAGGGGGATTATTTTGTAAACGCTGAAAAAGGGGTTTACAGATTTGTCTAAGATATTGATAAAATTTACCAACATAATTAAGAGACCCTAAAAATCGCTGAAGTTGAGTTTTATCAATGATTTTATCTGGAAATTTATCTGCAAATTGAATAACACGCTGAATAGGTCGAACAAGACCATGATTAATATCATGACCAAGGAATTTGACTCTAGTCTAAAAAAGACTGCATTTAGTAGGCGATAAAACATGACCATTAACACCCCCAAATCTGGGTCCCTTGAACCTCGGATCTGGTACGTTACGGTACTTCATCTTCGAACATATTTTATAACTATTGCGGAATATTCATACATACATTGTTCATTTTTAAATAATTCTACATCACTTTCCAAGGTTTCTAACCTTAACTTAAATACATACCTTTAGAGTCTCAAAAGGTTTACACAAATAATTCGCATCAGATAACTTAATAGTTAAATAATCATAACAATCTACTCTTGGAATTTATCTTTGTCTTTGTCTTTCTTCGAACCTTCGTCTTCATTTGAAAATGTTATCATGATATAGCAAGGGTGAGCAACTACTTCGCCCAGCAAGTTTAAATACAACAAGGATATATCATGATTGAAAGAAAGAATAAGCTTTCAAGTTTTCAACAATATAATAATTGTGAAAGAGCATGAATCAATTTCAATAATTGAATGACTGAAGCAAAATGTTGGGTGGTCAACAATATGACCATGAACAAATTTAACTGAACCTTATGGTAATGAAGGTGATCAGCTTTTCATATCCGATGAACATATGCAATTTGCACTAAGTGCGAATCAATAATCAAATATGTGGAATAATTAAAAATAATTAAACCACTAGCATGCTTGAAACATAATAACTCGAGTTTGAGTTAAGAAACTTTCCTGAACCGTCGATTACTGCTACGCAATCTAATTTAATCTCCTATGAAAGACCTATCAGTTATAAGATTGATCTTTCAGTTAGCATAACATACTTTATCTCACAATACTATTACTTGAATAATAATTTAGCTAACATTTAGCCAAATAATCAAACATTGAATAATTCTTTAACTTATTAGTAATACTATCATCCCTCAATAATATTACTATCATTTAATCACCATCTTAAACTCTTGTCTAATATTATTAATCATTTAATAATATTTAATCACTTAATATTATTAATCACTTAATAATATTTAATCACTTCTTAACATTATTAAATCATTTAATAAAATCTTAATCATTCACAAATATTATTAATCATTTAATAATATTTTAATCACCTTTTAATATAATTAATCATTTAATAATATTTTAATTATCTAATATTATTAATCATTTAATAATATTTTAAAATCATCTTCTAAATATAAATAATAAAGGTCTCACACATTTTAAGATGTAAATATTTCACATCTTGAAGCTTAAACCATTTTTATTCCAGTTCAAAATTATCTTTTACCTTTACTCATAAATTCGGGTTTAAACAGCTAATACATAGCTTTTATATTAAACTCAATTTACTATATTATTTCTTTAAATAAATTAATTTTTATATCACTTTGTCCGTTCATGAGTCAACGCGGTCCGTTGCCTCGTATACAAATATTTTATCTTGCTAGCACATTCGCTTTATTTTTTGTTTTACAAATATTCGCATTTTTGCTTTATATATATATATATATATATGGGGTTCAATCCATGGCAACCGGTTGCCATGGAACTGTTCCCAGCAACCCACTTTTCAGCCGTAGATCAAAATAATTAAGCGCTGAGATTGAAAGAAAAAAAACCCAGCCGCTACTAGTATAAGCGGCTGTTACATCACACTTTATTAACATAGTTATTTACCAAAAAGCCCTCAAATTTGTACATTGCCGCTACTACAAGTAGCGGCTTACTCTCTCTATCTCTCCTCTGCCACTCTCTCTCCTCTGTCACTGCCACTCTCTCTCCTCTGCCACACTCTCTCTCCTCTTTAATATACACTCCTCCCTCTCTCTCTCTCTCTCTCTCTCTCTCTCTCTCTCTCTCCTCTTTAACATACAATACATTTTATTATTTACATACATACATAACATAACCCATAATATATATTCATCATTCTCTCCTCTTTAATATAAATAAATTAGAATATTTTAAAATTAAATTTTTTTAAAATTTTAATATAAATAAATTGATAGACTATTAATATTGTTATAATTTTGATTTAAATAAATAGATAGATTATTAATATTATTTTCATGTAATATTGTTATACAAAAGACTATTATTTTTTAATGTATGTAGTACGAAATTATAACAATATTATTTTTAATGTATGTAGTACGAAATAATAAAAATAATAATCTTTTTTAATATTATTAAAATTTTAAAAAAATAATAGTCTTTTTTTAATGTATAACAATATTAAAATAATTTTTAATATTGTTATACATTAAAATGATATTGTTATACATTAAAATAATATTGTTATACATTAAAACAATATTGTTATATATTAAAATAATATTGTTAAAATAATAGTCTTTTTTTTAATGTATAACAATATTAAAATAATAGTCTTTTTAATGTGTAAAATAATATTGTTATACATTAAAATAATATTGTTATACGTTAAAAAGATTATTATTTTAATATTTTTATATATTAAAAAAAGACTATTATTTTAACAATATTATTTTAATATATAACAATATTGTTTTAATGTATAACAATATTATATATTATTTTAATGTATAACAATATAACAATATTATTTTAATATTATTTAATGTATAACAATATTATTTTAATATAAAACAATATTAAAATAATATTATTATACATTAAAATAATATTGTTATACGTTAAAAAGACTATTATTGTAATATTGTTATACATTAAAAAAAGACTATTATTTTAACAATATTATTTTAATATATAACAATATTTTTTTAATGTATAACAATATTATATATTATTTTAATGTATAAAAATATAACAATATTATTTTAATGTATACCAATATTATTTTAATATAAAACAATATTAAAATAATATTGTTATACATTAAAATAATCTTGTTTTATATTAAAATAATATTGTTATACGTTAAAAAGACTATTATTTTAATATTATTTTAATATATAACAATATTATTTTAATGTATAACAATATTATTTTAATGTATAACAATATTATATATTAAAATAATATTGTTATACATTAAAAAGACTATTATTTTAATATTGTTATACATTAAAAAAAGACTATTATTTTTTTAAAATTTTAATAATATTAAAAAAGATTATTATTTTATTATTTCGTACTACATACATTAAAAATAATATTGTTATAATTTCGTACTACATACATTAAAAAATAATAGTCTTTTTATTGTATAACAATATTACATGAAAATAATATTAATAATCTATCTATTTATTTAAATCAAAATTATAACAATATTAATAGTCTATCAATTTATTTATATTAAAATTTTAAAAAAATTTAATTTTAAAATATTCTAATTTATTTATATTAAAGAGGAGAGAATGATGAATATATATTATGGGTTATGTTATGTATGTATGTAAATAATAAAATGTATTGTATGTTAAAGAGGAGAGAGAGAGAGAGAGTGGGAGGAGTGTATATTAAAGAGGAGAGAGAGTGTGGCAGAGGAGAGAGAGTGGCAGTGGCAGAGGAGAGAGAGAGTGGAAGAGGAGAGATAGAGAGAGTAAGCCGCTACTTGTAGTAGCGGCAATGTACAAATTTGAGGACTTTTTGGTAAATAACTATGTTAATAAAGTGTGATGTAACAGCCGCTTATACTAGTAGCGGCTGGGTTTTTTTTCTTTCAATCTCAGCGCTTAATTATTTTGATCTACGGCTGAAAAGTGGGTTGCTGAGAACAGTTCCATGGCAACCGGTTGCCATGGATTGAACCCCTATATATATACTGCGTTACATAAATCTCAGCTCAAAAATCTCATTTGGAACTCCGAACACCTCAAAATATCATTTTTATGATTAATACACTTTTTCAAAGGTTTTACGTTCTTCGTTGAACCACAAAATAATTTTATAGGCAACAATAATTTTTATTTCGCTTAAATATGTAATTTATATTTATTACATATTTTTATTGCTTTATTTATGCCTGAAAGAAAGTTTCATGGCATAAAATATATTTTATAGTCAAAACTTGTCCAGTGAGACTTTATTAGATTTATTATGACTCATTAGTTCGCCGGAATGAGATTCGGAACGTCGAACGTCAAAATCGCTCGTCGTGTCGACGCTCGGCGTCGCCCGTTTTTAAGTTCTGAGATGCTACTTTGCTCATTTTTAATTCTCAAGTCATTAATCCAATAACAGTACAATTTTTGGCATATTATAGACCTCATGCCATAGTATTTTAGAAAAATTTCACACTGCAAAAACATATCACGAAAACTGCTCAAAACAGGCCTCAAAAATCATGTCGCGTAACAGCACTGCAATGCCAGCAGCAGCACGCGTCGGCGAAAGCCGAGCGCTGCCGAGCGGCACTGCCCAGCTGCTTGTCATACTCTGCTGCAGCGCTTAACGATCTAACTACTTTGCGATTTTCTTACGCTTAGCTTGCTTATCAGATCGTTCTCAAATTTGGATATGTTTTTCATATCATATGATACTATTTTTAAAAAAACATGAAACCTCCATTTCGGGTTCATTAAGCAGTCCAAATAATTAGTCCAAAGTGTACGTTCATTACGGTTTTCATATTTTCCCAGCTTTACCCTCTCTCGCTAAAACAGTCATAACTTTTTTGTTTTAAAACATTTTTGAGCGATTCTTGAGCCCACGCGAAGCTAACTTCCGGCACTACAACTTCTCTTCAGATCACAAATCCAAATTCTAAACCGAACAGAACAGAAATCTGCTCTAAGTGGACAGAATGTTTTATTTGTTAGACTGCACGACCCTCCTTCACTAAAATGGTCATAACTCCTTCGTTTCTCAACTTTTTTAAGTGATTCTTGAACCCACACGTTCGCAACTTCCTCCTCTACAACTTCCCCTAATGATATGTTTCTAGACTCCAAACATATCAGCCCAGAAATTCCGTGTAAGGAGACTGCACCGCATTTCTTGGACAGTTTCGACTCTACTACTTTGAAATGTAATAACTTTTAGCTACGAAGTCGGAATTAGTCCGTTTTAGAGTCTATGGAAAGCTTATTCAGCGTACTACAACATAACAAAAGGCCAGAATTTTTAGAGCACTCTAGATAATTTCGAAATTTTTTTTAGGGGCAGCAGTCACTAGCTTTTCTAAGCTTTAAAAAGCTGTTTTACTTTTCTTTTGTTTTTCAACAAATCAACACCCATAAAAGTTAGATCCATACATGACACACTATAAAACATAAAGATCTAAGGTTTTTAAAGTTTAAGAACATAAGTTCTTTATTTCATCAAATCATCCAAATAAAATACAAAAAAAACTTAATGATAAGGTGTTTATACCTTATTTTTGTGTACACTTTCTTCTTCTTCCTCTATAGGAGATGAACTTGGGGTATAAAAAAATCAAAACCCTCTCTTCTCTTTCCCTTATGGCTGCCGAAGCCTTCTCTCTCATCTTTTTTTCTATATTTTCTCTCTTTTTCTCTTTCTTTCTCTCTCTCTTTTTCTCTTTCTTTCTTTGCTTGCAAATCTAAGTAAAATAAAAAGTCTTAAATGGGATGGTGACACCTTGGTAGGAGTTGGTGAACTAAAAAAATAAAACACATGTGCTAACTCCTTCTCCATGTGCCGCCCACCTCATTACTTAGTTTGCTCCATTATTTGTTTCCTTTTATTGCATTATTTAATAATTAAATCAATTATTCTGTTAAGGTTTTTGTTAAGTAATTTAATCACCCAACCTTAGTAACTTAATTTAATCAAATAAATTACTACATAAATCTCCTTAAATTATTTTACCCATTTGGAATCATATAATTTATATAACCCATTTTTGATATATAAATTATATAAAACCTAACATAACATAACATACGTAAATTACACATTTATTTTATAATTGAAAAATAAATATACTACACATAATTTCTCATGTAAATACAGTTATTTACATACCCAAGATATTATAATATAATATCCTTACCTCATAAATTCAATTAAGAATTTATTTACTTCCTTAAGATATTACGATAAATATAATATCTTTTTTTTATTAAATTAATTTCATATAAGAATTTATTCTAATACTCTTGAGTAAAGTATATATAAATATTATATGCTTAATCCGCCTCTTTTTGCCTTATTACACAAATTGTTTTGAAAATTTTTATTTCTCCGCGTAATATATATATATATATATATATATATATATATATATATATATATTGATATATATTTATTAACTCCTAATTACAAGTTACACCAACATGCACACATCACATATAGAAAATAATTAATAATTTTATTCTCTCACATTATAAATTATTTATATCAATTTATTTATATATAGAAAATATAATTTAATATATTTACCATATTACGTAAACATACATATCCTTTATAAATCATAAAATACTTTGCATACTTATATATTAGACTAGACATTTAATTTAATGTCTATTAAACCTCTTAATACGGTTTACTACATTCAATAAACGTTCTTCATATGGCTTGCAGTTTATATTATTACATAATTTCTTTAAATTATTAAACTGTATATATTTTTCTTTAAAAAAAAATTAATCCTTCCTCTATTTTCAATTATAGGTTTATTCTTTAAACCTTTATTTATTTATTTGAGACAAGTCATAATTTTCGGGTTATCGCAAGAAGAATAAGGAATATCATAATAATCATTACTATCAATGTCATTCTCAATTCTTATTAACTCTAAGAGCTGTTCAGTATCTTCATTAGAGATGTTTAACTGATTTAATTTTTGCTTAATTTTACACTCATTTTTATAGTGACCCTTTTGACCACAATTATGACAAGTGACTTTACTCTTATCATATTTTTTAGGTTTTCTTGTTGATTTTTTATTGTGAGTTTTATTATGTGACTTGGGCTTTTCATAATAATTATCTTATGTTTTAGGCTAACTAAATCACTTTGTATGATGCTTATTACTTCTACGCTTTTCAATATGTTTCTGTCGATGCTTTCTTCGAGAGGGAGCTATCGGTGGTAAACCATATTGTTCGCAGAAAGTTCCAAGCTCATATTTAACTTTGTTTTTATCTTTACCGACTTGTTTAGCAATTTTAAAATCTATACACATTTTTAATCCAATCTTTTGAATATAACTGATTATGTCACCATAAGTGAGGTTATCATAATTGATATATCCGAGGTTTTGCATAGTTCTTCTCTAACTTTGTGTGCAAACAAACTAGGAAGGCCATTAACAAACTTCTCTTTCCAGAAAGGCCTGTTACTGCCGTTTCTCATCATGACTCGAGAAATAAAAACACTTTTGTACCATCTAAAGTCAGTTAGAGTGGGACAAGTGAGATTACTTAACTGATCATGAATTCTCTCAGTAATATTATTGGGAGTTCCAATAAAATATTTTATTATAGTAAATATTAGGGTGTTTATTCCATCAAGAGGGTTAATTACATCATTATCTTCATCATAGATGAGGTTGCCATCATTATCAATTTGAACCGCATGAATTATAGCTAACCTAGAATCCTCTGAGAGATGTTTTTCCCACCAAGATCTAAGTACCCCAGTAAATCCATTTGTTAATATTTCAACAATATCAGGCTGAGTAAGTGTACTGAATGCTGTAATATAACTATTGGCCACCATGGACATATGATTTAATTTATTAAGAACTTGTTGTTCACTGAATCCATCAATATTCCATTCATAAATTTTATTAGACGACACAGAAAATTGATTATCTAGATTTCTCTCTTCAAATTGGAGGTCTGGAGGAGTAGGTCTAGTATACCAATTTTTTTATACTTGTTTTATTAAAGGTTAATTTATTAATCTGGTCATTAATATCTGGTATGAAAACAGTCTCAGATTTATCTGATTGACTAATGCTTTCATTTTTAGATTCTTCAATCTGATCAATGACAGCAATAGTTCCACTTGTTTCCCCGGATAATTTTTTAAATAATTTATCTATAGATTTAGCTAATTCAGCATCTTTATTAGGCAAACCTAAACCAGTTCTTTTTTCAGGGAGGCTTAATAAAGGTTGTTCAATCTTTGTCTCCGGGTTTTGAATAATAGTTTGATCAAATTTTTCTTCAATTTTATTCAACTGTTTTCCAATTGTTGCTAAATACTGATTAGTGAAATTATTTTGTTCAATTATCTTTTTCTCGTCTTTTTGACCATCGGATTTTTTAAAGGGACTAGCAATAACTAAAGTATTTTTTACTGGTAAAAGAACAGTTTCCAAAGAAGGATGACTAGACAACACTTTCGTCTTATCTTCCTTGATCCACTGACTTTTAGTTAAAACATTACATTTAGAATGATATTCATTATACCAATCATAAAAAGTAATGTTCATCTTTTCATTGTTAATAAATTATTTCCATTTATTAACAATTTTATCTCTGTCTTTCATGTTATAATTAGCACGAAAGGCATGTCTTTTATCTTTATTAACCTTGGAATTAAAGTCTTCAACAAGAATTTTCCAATCTAATTTGAATTCTTTGTTTAAAACACTTAACTGAGGATTGATAGGAATACCAAAATCTGATTGAGTGGGTAATTCTGAAGGTGTACGAGAAAGACTTTGATCATCTTCTATAAATTCATTTGTGGTATAACAAGGATGATTTAAAATACCCTTTAATTTTATATCGAAAATAGAAGTATTACTTAGTATTTCAGTATCTCTTCGAGAAGGAACTGAAGAACTAGTAAAATCTTCTATTATTAAAGGTCTTCGGGTACGTTCAAAACTAACTCTGACAGTACCATCAGAAAATTGTTTAATATTTTTAACATTTAACAAATTGTTAATAACTGGTTTTCGAGGAATTTCATTGGGTAAAATCCATTGACTAGGTAAAGTAATGTCCTTCCAAATAATAGTTCTTGGAGTCTAAACATTAGCATTACTAGTACTGCTTTTAATTAAAATAGTTTGATCTCTAGGACTTTTATTAAGGGCATGAACATTTAAATTAGTTTTCATTGTTTTATAGTATATCCTGTAAATTAAAGATAAAGGTTGAGAACCCTCAGTCATTTGAGTAATTTCTCTTGCAGTTTTAATATTTAAAATTAAAATTTTTAATAAATTAGCATCACTGAGGCTTAGAGTGAAATCAGGAAAGCAATTAAAATGGATAAGTCCATCATGCAAACTTGATTCCATAATACTAATAATACTAGGGAAATAATTAAGGAAACGAGCATCTCTTAGACACAGATAAAATACTCGAATTAATTCCCTTAAAATTTAATGGCTTAACTACAACTTGAATTAATCCTATGTGAATAAAATTGTAACCCTTCTTCCTATATTTGTTAACAACATCAGGAGTTAAAAGACTATAATTTTTATATTCTTTATCAATAGCATAAACACGTTCAACAGTTTTAACATTATAATCAGTTTTAAAATTATCAAGAAAGGTTGACTGATAAATTTCTCTAGGAGAAACACTAGGTATGTTCCAATTGCTTAAAGCTTGATTAATATTTTCATAACTATGTTCTTCTTGGTTAACTATGTCTGGAACAGGAGGTAAAGTTGACCGGTTGCTAACTGAAGAACTAGACTTGAATAGTCTACTCATCCTTTAGAAAATAAAGTTTTAAATTTTTCTAAAGTTCTACCATTCATATTCGTCTTACCTTAAGTAGAAGCATACCTATGTTCTAAGTCATTACCCGACACTACTCCACACTGAGACTTACAAGGGAATTAGACAAAGGCGAACAAGGTGTTCCACAGTAAGTAAGGTGAGTAGGTGACTTAAGAACAAAGGAAGAATTAAAATTTTTGATTTTCAAAAGATAACTAGGAATGAACAGAGTCTTCGATCAACAATTAACAAACAAACAACTTGGCTCTGATACATATATACATATATGTACTATATACTTTGAAACTTAGAAACCCGTTTGACAAGTAGGAGTGAATGTCGAACAGTAGTCCACATATATATATATATTCATATAACAGTTCTCATAAACTAAGTAGCATTTACTTAGTTTTGAATTGGTAAAATAAACTAAGTAGCATTTGCTTAGTTTGCCACAATCTTCAATAAACTCAATAATACTCTATCTTCGATCATCAATACACTCAATTACAACTATATATTGTACATATATCATTCCATTAACCTGTAAATATGTAGACCGCCTTAATTGAGCTGGTTAGGGGTATGCTGATGACAATAGTTGCAAGTTGTAGGAACAACTTACGTTGACATCAACATGGTATCATGCAACTTATCACCCAAGTCAATATGAAGAAAGCATTAACTGCGTTGGCTTTCTTCATAATCCGTCCCGGCAACTGTATTTTGGGACATTTATAAGTTTTCCTTCCCCACTTAAGCTTCCTACTTAATAGTATTACATCTTTTTTCCTTTTAAAATAGAAAGTTCATAAATTACGTATAATGAACTATATAGGAATTAGCAAAGAAGAGCAACTAATTAATCGGTCAGTTGTAGAATTTGCGATTAGAATTCTTGGAAGTTCCAGAGGTCTTGAGTGGATTGGTATCAAAGCCAAGGATCTTGCCTTGTCAATGGCTAACAACGAAGGCGGGAGAGATATCCTTGATGACGTTGGTCGTAAGGATGTCGAGTTATGGGCGGCGATTGATGATCAACGATAGTTAATGGCGAAGATCGATGGAAGCCATGTTACAAAAATTGTTGGTACAACAACCTAACCCCAACGGCAACAGAGACGGAGGCGAGGGATTTACCCCTGGCCACCCTAGTGGGGAACATCAGCATAGAATAGCCCGACGAGAGCCATTCGAAGGATTTAGTGATGAAGTTTCGATGAAGATGTTGCAGGTGAGCAAAGAAATCATCATCAACCCCAAAACCAAAACTGAAACCAAAACCAATCTGTCTATAGAATCCGCGCGGACATACTATTGTTTCATGGTAAGTTATAGATTGAAGAGTTTCTAGATTGGATTTCTGAAGTAGATAGATTTTTTGAGTTAATGGAAGTCGCGATGGATCGATAAGTTCATCTGGTAGCGTAAAAGTTGTGAAGCAGGGCAGCTGTTTGGTGGGAGAAGTTACAGGGGGATAGACGAAGGTAAGGCAAAACTTATATACGATCGTGGAGGCGAATGAAACAACTTTTGATGAGTAGGTTTTTACCCCCAGATTATGAACAATTTATTTTTCGGAGTTATCAGAATTGTGCACAGGGTAACAGAACTGTGACAGAATACACAAAGGAGTTGTCTAGGATGTCAGTTCGTAACAACCTGGATGAGAC
The DNA here is from genome assembly GCA_020205555.1 of Panax stipuleanatus. Lineage (NCBI taxonomy): Eukaryota > Viridiplantae > Streptophyta > Magnoliopsida > Apiales > Araliaceae > Panax > Panax stipuleanatus. Next base: position 115,004 of record JAINUT010001515.1, read on the forward strand.
TGAGGCACATCAAATGTCCAGATATTTGGAGGAACTAAAACCTTCTATTTGAGATAAATTTGGACTGTAAATCGTTTGGATAGTGGATGAAGCGCATAACATGGCCTTAAAGGCGGAGTTAATGGAGAAGACATCCAGTCGATTTTCTTATCACAGGAAAGAAATGGAAGAGACGTTCAACTCAAACACAAACAGAAACAGATTTTCAAGGAGAGATGGGAAGAATCAATCTACAACTGATACCGTTCAGGTACAAAGGGGTTCGGGACCTACTAACAATCTTGTTGGGACACGACCTACAACATCAGCTACGGAGGAAACACTAGTACAAAAATGACCTTTGGACACTGTTTTAAACTGTGACTATTTGCTTTTAGATACGGGTTTTCGTTTCACAAGTTGTGTGTCTACAGGCTTTGTGACCAATTTTGGTCACGGTGATTCCACTGTGTCGTTTTTTTTCTTTAAACCGTATCTAATTTCACCCCATGACTAAAATGATGATCGATAGAAAATATATGTAGGTATTGGATACGGTGGTAGTTATAACACTGTGACCAATATCTACGTTTATAATTGTTTTGTCAAGCGAATATTATAAAAATTGTATCTATTTTTTTTGTAGGCCTATGGTCACGGTTTGGAAGTTCAACCTGGGACCAATATAAATGTAAGGTTATTTTTTTGTCACGTGAATTTTATAAAACCGTATCTAAATTACAAAAATGGTCACAACAATGAATTAAAATGCATGTCTAATGGTTGGTAACCAATTTTCAACCGTGACGAAACAAACATTGGTTTCGGTTTTTTACCGTGTCTAAAAGGTTCCATTTTTTTTAAAAAAATAATTTTTGTGGCACAATGCCAATCGCCAATAACAACCTACAAATGAACATGAATCCAAAAGCAAACAATATATATAAGCCTGGAAACACCTTAACCCAAATCGACACATTAAACCATTCATACCATTAACTCATTCATTCATATTTATTAAAGTATTTGTATATAACATCTTTAATCAAAAGTTAAAACTCATAATAAAATATAAAATTTATTTTGCAATATAATTACTACTATATTGAATTGTGAATTTGACTACATCCACAAAATATATCAAACTATCCATAAAATTAAGTTGTGGTGCACTACCTAATCAATCTTCTTGACGGCTCCCCACATTCCCTGCCTTACTCCAAATTTTGCAATCTCCCATGAGATGCCCATATCTTCATGATGGAAGAGTATAACTTCACATTCAGTCAGTTAACCATTCCCTTTCCTTGATTCCACTGTTTCATGCACACAAGATGCAAAATTATTATGAGAAAATTCAAGTTAGAAATGTAGGACCACAAGTGACACAACAACAGTCACTAGAATAATGATTAAAAACAAATGTACAATGAAATTAACTCCCAAACATACGAAGTAACAAAATCTGTTGCTAAACGAAGTTGATCCACTTATAAATCTTATTAGCACAATAAAAAAACAATTGCAAAAATTGATAAGAGATAGATGAATGTTCTTCATCTGCAAATAAGAAATTTACTTGACCAAAGTATGGCAGCAAAGTGGTATATTAATGTCATACACATGGAAAGCCAATAGAGTAAACATGTTCTTAATGTACTCAATAAGGAAGCTAGAGTTATTGGAACACTAAGAGTTTGAGGCTAATTAGGCATGGAGAGAAGAATTTATGTGGGCTGATTTGATACTTGTAGCTGTTCTATTCTGATAAAGAAAAAGGTATGTTTGTGTCTGTATAGCACTAATATACTCATTAAACACAAGTTATTAATCCATATGTTGTTTTGTATTATGTATTAAATACAAATGAAATACATGCAACATCAAACACCACAGTGATGTTGCAACTGTTTACTGATTTCCACTTTTATGACTTTATCCATCAAAGCCATTTTTTTAATAAGAACTAGTCTACCTTGACAAACAACTATTTAAAATTAACTAAAAGGCAGCCACTAGCTTGGTATAATATTTGGAAGTGTATCCAAATTTAAATTCTAGTAGTATGTTCATTTTTTCCTTATATAACAGGGTTCTACTATTCTCTTAATCTTTAATCATCTTTAATAATTTTCAGAATTTTAAGGGCAAGTTATTGCCAACTGAATTTGGATAGACATGTTTCGATTGAAATTCGAATTATTGGTATACGTCTAAGCTATTTGATTCAGTTAGACAAATGTGTATGAAAATTCAAAGTATTTTTGAGAATTTATCCCAAACCAAATTGTTTTGGTGCGGAATCCTATGATAAGACTGAGGTGAACTATGTTGATTGGATAAAATAATCCAATCTAGTAGCGTAAATATTCGCTAGACATGATTGATACGTTATGCATGACGTAGGGTACGATAGGCTGATTACCTAACGTACTTGCAGAAGTAGTTTACCTTTTTCGTGATTGTAAACATACTTAGTAGTTATTGTTTTGCGATATAAATATCGTTAAAACTATGTGTTCATGGTCTATATGACCTCTCAGCATAATTTGAAAAGTTTTTAACTCCTTGGAGAGAAGTCTGGGTAGAAGGTATCGATGGAATAGTTTCTCATAGAAGGAAGCAATATGTACTCATTAAATTGAGCATGAAATCAGGTAAAGGTTAACTTGAAAACCTAGTTTTGATGAATAAAAGGAGTAGTGATTAGTAACCTGTAATTTCGAGGACGAAATTCTTAGAAGAAGGGGTGAATGTGACAACCCGAAAATTTATAAGATTCTAAACGATTAAATTAAAGGTTAAAGTTTAAAACTTAGAATGGAAATAGATAATATATATATATATATATATATATATATATATATCTGATAGTATATTAAGAATAAGGTATTATGTTAATGTGAACTAATGAAAGAGAATATGTAAGAAATTTTTGATGATTTATGTGGAAAATTTATTAAGGAAATAAATTTCAAATGTTGAGACATTATAAGATTAAAGTTAATGTGTATATGTATAAATACATATATATTGAAGAATGTACTATTTATATTTTTAGCCAAAGAGAAAAATTGATTAATGTGAATTTATGTGAAACATGATTAATTTTATTTAATAGTTCAATTAGTAATAATACTAGAGGACTAGCCCAATTGACTTATTAATCAAGCCCACTTAGTTAATTGATTGTGGACTTGAATGATTTGTATGTAAATTGAATAAATTAGGCCATTAGTAATTTAATTGACCAACATATTGAGAGCCCAATATCATGGGAGTGTTTAGCCCAAAAATTTAATAAACTAGTAGTTCAAGGATGGAAGTAATACTTGAATACTAGTAGCCCAAACAATTAAATTAAAAACCCCAAAAGAATGAAATGGATAGCCCAAGTTTTGGTCCAACTAGTGAGGGACTTTTTAGTCATTTGATTAAGCATTATTTGGCAAAAGAAAGAAATCAAAAAAAAAAATGGCAAAGAAAAGGGCTTGATGTCCGGCCCTTCAAGGGTGAAATGGGAAGAAAAAATTTTATTTTGCTAGCTTGTCCAAGATATTAGATATAATCTACCTACCCTCTTAGGTGTCACCTTGTGATCAAAGCCAACAATTTTGTTAATGTGTACAAGCAAGCTCAATGTAATAGATGAGAATGATATTGGAAGATTGGTATAGATACACATTTTGTATATCTACATACATCTACTAATAAAAAAAAAACTTATTCATTTTGTTCTTCCCATTACACCTCTTATTTCCAAAGAAAGCTAAAAGAAATAGAAGAGAGAGGGAGGAAGAACCCACGGCAGGGAGGAAGGAAGGAGAAGAGATGGTTCCAAGCTTCAAAGCTCCATAGCCATCTTAGAAGGAAGGAGAAGGATAGCAACAAAAATGGGTAAAACCAAAACTAGTTGATTCCTTTTTCTTTTAATTGATTTTGGTAAAGTAAAAATTATGATCTTGAGGCCTAAAACCTTGATCAATATGTTTCCTAAGATTTTATGTTTAGACCCTCTTAGGTGTCACCTTGTGATCAAAGCCAACAATTTTGTTAATGTGTACAAGCAAGCTCAATGTAATAGATGAGAATGATATTGGAAGATTGGTATAGATACACATTTTGTATATCTACATACATCTACTAATAAAAAAAAAACTTATTCATTTTGTTCTTCCCATTACACCTCTTATTTCCAAAGAAAGCTAAAAGAAATAGAAGAGAGAGGGAGGAAGAACCCACGGCAGGGAGGAAGGAAGGAGAAGAGATGGTTCCAAGCTTCAAAGCTCCATAGCCATCTTAGAAGGAAGGAGAAGGATAGCAACAAAAATGGGTAAAACCAAAACTAGTTGATTCCTTTTTCTTTTAATTGATTTTGGTAAAGTAAAAATTATGATCTTGAGGCCTAAAACCTTGATCAATATGTTTCCTAAGATTTTATGTTTAGATCTTACCTATTTGAGGATTTATATGTGTTTATGTGGAAAAAGTTTGTAAGAAATGAAGCTAGAATGATTATTATGAATTTTCTAGTTTTCTAGTGTGCTAAAGCATGATAATCTTGAAATCTATAAGTGGTATTTGAGATTTGTTTTCTTGTGATGCTAGATATATGTGTTAGGGACAAAATCACTTTGGAATTACTCAAAAAGGTTTTAAAATGAGAAAATTATGGAAGTTATCCCAAACTACTCAAGCTATGAAAAACTGTTGGAAGCGCTGTGTAGATCAGTCCACTTCCGGCCTGTTTTCAGTGACCAATACTGGTCCAAATTTGATGTTTGATAAATGGATCATGTAGTTCAGGAAAATACGAATCCAACTTGACTGATTGGACGTCAATTGGAGTTGTATATTTCGTTTTACGCTAATTTCCGTGAAGGACTCCAAATCTGGAAAATGGACCAAAAGTTAAAAATAGCCTACTGATCCGCCACTTTGAGTCTGATTTCCGAACTCAAAACAACTCCAAATTGAGTGATTGATAAATGAAAACTGTAGATTAAGAAGTTATGAATCCAACGCCTCTGACGGAACTTAATTCCGAGTTGTACATTTCGTTTTACAAGCGTTTCCGTAAAAGACGTCAAAATTGAAAATTTTGGGCGAGAATGGCATAATCGTAAATAAGTGGAAGTGATTAATTATTAAAAATAATTATTTAAAGCCATTAAATAGTTAGCAAATTAATTACATATAATATTAAATGTAATTAACTATTTAATTATTATTTAAGAGATAATTAATTAAGTAGAATTAGTGTTCATAAAGTAACTAGTTATTATTTAACTATGATTAAATAATAATTAGAGATTAACTATTGATTAATTATTATTTAATTGATATTAAATAATGATTAAAGAATGTTTAAGTAAGATTAAGTGATTACTTACTTACATTAACATAAAAGTTTATAAAATAATTATTTATTATTTAATTAATATTAAATAATAAATAAGGACAAGTAATAATTAATTATTCTTAATTTAATAAGAAAGAATGATTAAAGATTTATGAAATAAATTATTTATTTATTATTAAATAATAAATAAGGATAAATATTAATTAATTATTTGTTAAATAATAATAAGGAATAATTAAAGACTAATGAAGTAAATAGTTCAATTATTTACTATTCAAGGATAAGAAATTAATTAATTATTATTAAATAATAATTAAAGACAAATAATAATTTGATTATTATTACCTAATTAACATTAAATAATGGATAGATCTAATTGGCTATTATTTATTAGTTAAATAATAACTAAAGGTAATTAATTAATTTTTATTTAATTAATATTAAATAGTAATCAAATGAAGGTATAGATTAATATTAATGATAATAATTTATTTAATAATTATATTAAATAAATTATGTAAAAATGGTTTTAATATTTTAAAAATCATTTAAAAATGATTTAAAGGTTATAAAAAATATTTTAAGTTATAAAACATAACTTTTAATATTTTGTCATGAATTACATTAATATTTTAATATTAATGACAGTTATTTAATAATAATTTTTAAATATTTTAAATTCATTTAAAGGCGATATTAAAGTATTAAAAATACTTTGAAATATTATAAATAACTTATAATATTATGTCATGTATTTCATTAATATTTGAAATTAAATAGATATTAATGATAATGGAATTATTTGGTATTTAAATCATTTAAATATGATATTATTGATTGAAAAATTATTATAAATGGTATTAATTATTTGAAAATTATTATGAGCTTGTGAAAAATATTTTGACTGATTAATAAATTACCTAAGTTAATATTATAGTGTTTAAGTAGAGTCTTATTAATATTAGGCTCGATAATTATCCGATTAGGCAATCGGGAGATCGAAATAGTACCGAACTCAATTCAGACTGAAATAGTTTGACTTGATACTAGGTCTTATGTGTTCTGTTGACCGATAGGATTATGTGATAATGTGTTTAGGTTATTTTATAACTGTAATTAGGAATAATTATTGCGATGATATTATTCTAATGTGGAGATCAGTATTATTAATATTAGGTCTTCAGATGAAGCTAAATAGACTACGTAGCAGTAGTCGACAATAAAGGCAAGTTTTATTTAACTCAACCTTGAGTTATGATTCTTCAATTATGCTAGTGGTTAATCCTTGTTGATTACATCACGTCTATTAATTATTGATTTGCACGTTGTGCATATTGCATGTGTTCATCAGGTATGAAAGGCTGATCACCTTCATTACCATTTGGTCCAGTTGATTTATTCATGTTCATTATTGACCATTCATTTTTATTGTCTCGGTCGTTCAGTTATGAAAATTTATTCATGCTATTTCACAATTGTTATATTGTTGAAAGTCAGCTAGCTTATTATTCATTCTTTTCAATCATGATATGTCCTTTTTTGTACTTAAACTTGCTGGGCAAACTTATTGCTCACCCTTGCTATATCATGATAAACATTGCAGATTAGAATGAATACGTCGGATATAGAAAAAGTCAAAGACAGTTCCAGCATTGGTTTATCGTACAGATAAAATTTGTAATAGTATTATATGCAAATGACATTGTATGTCGGATAAATTCAGGTATTAAGTTAAGGTTTCAGACCTTGGGAATTAGGTGTAAAGGTTATTGTACAAACAATTTATGTTTATATCTTCCGCAATAGTTATAGAAAGGATGTATCGTAACGTACCAGGTCCGAGGTTTTGGGGACCCGGATTTGGGGGCGCTACAGTTATTATATATTACCTAGTCAGAGGATTATAACTAACATGTCCTCTGCAAAGAATAGTGGTAAAAAAGCATGCCTAAGGTGGAATCTAGTTAAACTGCTACCAAATTGAAATTGCAATGTTATGCATGGTTTGAGTCCATATGAGTTGTCAAAAGTCCACTTACTATTTTAGAGAATTTGCTAGTATTGACCACACAAAAAAAATGACAGAGAAGAGAGGGACCTTTATAATAGAAGAATGGAGATAAAAGTTGTGGGGCATAATACTTGCTCCAAGAAGACTCGTTAATGCGGCTGCATTTTCCCCGCTTAACTTTGTTACCATCCCACCCACGTAAAATGGTATTCCTGATTGACTACTGAGCACTCCGAAGAAATAAGACATTAATATTAAGCTTCCCATGCATATGCCTATGAATTTTGCCTTCCTCTCCTCCCGTAAAACAAGTGCTTGTATGGTAGTGTCAATCTTTGCATGGATATACAACCAAGAGACTGTAAAAATCAAATTAATAATTTAATATTTTTTCATCAACTAACAATATGAAACAAACAAGCTTACCAAGAAAGTGGAGAAAACTGGAAATAGAACAGCATCTACAGCAGTCAGGAAGACACAAGCCAATAAGTCCGCCCCAAAAATAAGATGAAACTCATGTGCAGCGCCAAGAATCTATCATAATTAGCGTAATTATACATTAAGGATCACACAGAATAGTTCATTGGAAAAAGTTACCAAACACAGCACAAACGAATAATGATAGAGAGAAAATCTACCATAGTAAGATCCAAAACAATAACAGATAACTCAGCTTAAACTTCCAAGAATATGCATGTGACCTTGTCGTAATCCTTGCTGCAAATCTTTGGCATTGCCAAAGAAAGGATACATGCAAATGGGTAAAACAATAACATGAAAGGCGAATAATAGAATGAATAGAGTACCTAAATCAACAGAACTTTGCTATAAACTATTTGCATCTAGGAAATTATAACAGAAGTAGAGCAGCAGCTAACAAATATGGGTATGGCAAATGGTATGAGTGAAAAGGTTAATGATCTAAAAAACCTTGATGCTTCTAGAAGAAACATAATATGATTTAGATTGCAAGTTGCAACCTAGCAATATGCTGTACCTCAACCAGTGCATAAAATCATGTCACGCAAACAATAAATACACAATGATAGTACAACCATCTAAGAAAACATAAAGACACATTAGACTGGACCAAAACACCGGGAAACTAAAGAGTTCTAAAACGAAAGGACTTCATACAACAGTTCATGGTTTGTACTTCTGCAAGAACCAAGGTACAATAGGAATGAGAATTTTCTGAGAAACAATCTGCTCCATGCAAACAAGCCATATCTTTTCCACCGCATGGTTTAACCACCGTACTATTTCAGAATCTGAAAGTACCTGTAGCATGTCAAAAGGAACAGAGAATTATGAATTTTTTCACATCTTTATGATAAAAGAATCAATCAACAACCCCAACTTAGTCATCCCAAACATATTTGTTTAACGAAAATTAGATGGAACTTCATTCCCAAACAAAACATGGCTAAGCAAAAAGCGACAATATCACTTTGCCAGTAAATTGGTGCACTTAGTGTGTAAGGCAACAATTGCTCATAGGGTAATAGAGAGCAATCTTTTAAAAGAACCATATGGTACGAGAAGGAAAATTGTAAAACGCAAAAACCAGTTTATCCTTAAATTTGTAACTAGGAACGCCAAGTACTGTAAAAATCATCCAAATTTATTAACAAAATCTAGGACAACATAGGATGCTCCAACTATTGTGTTGTGTATTTATTTTATCCAAAATTTTAAATTTAGTCATGGGATTGCTGAAATTTGAAAATGACATTTCTTTCTTTTTTTCCCCTCTCCAAGTATGAAAATTTTGATACCCCAGATGTATTCGGAATAAAACTACACATTCTTGAGGAAGCACGTTTGAATTGAAATTCTGCATATTATGTAAACTACCAAAATTGGCAAAAAAAAAAAAGAGATAAACTTTACAGATTTCTCCTAATACATACCTTCTTGAATAAAAGACTTGTTTCTTGTGGGGCACAAAAATATCAGCTGTGAGTATATTCCCGCCTCTGGATGCGATACAGTCGGATAGTTTGGCAACAATTCCCACCTCATCCTACCACGAATAAACAGAACCCAGACTAGTTAATTATCCACAAAATATCCATAAAAGAATTATGAACTTTTTAGATATTTTGAATCTTTGAATATCAAAATTCGTTATATTTAAACTAGATCTTCAAATAATGATAGAAATGGTAATAATGAACTAAAACAAAGCTAGTAGAATGCATTAATACCTCAAATGGTGGTTGATTTGGTTAAAAATTAGTCTTAATGTTGCTGAAAACAGATCCTCACAAATATTTTTAGTAATGATTTGAACCTTTTTGGTGTTGCTCGGAATTTCCAAGGAGCAACTCGGCTTCGAACACCTCCACCTCCACCTCCCAAAATCTCCCCACGATTCCCTTTTTTCTGCTGAATTGCATCCCTCGCCGAACGGAATTTAGAGTGAATTTTGTCTGCTGAATTCCTATGCAATGAATTGGGAATTTTCTCATCCTTGGGCAATGAATTAACCGAGTACTTAACACCATAAACTTCACCATCCGAGTCCGAGCCTGTATCCATGTCTGATCCTGACTTACTATCATTGCCGCTCACATGAATAGCTCGTGACACCGGAATTTTATCAGATGGCAAGTGCCCAGTCTGGAATTTTGATGGGCATGGCAATCCAAAACCCTGGCCAATGCCCCTCAAACCAAGAACTGAACAACTCTCTTCCCTCGCTAATTCGTTTTGCTTCTTCTCGATCTTTGTCGCCATCTTTCAGTTTGTGCTTCAATTGAGAGAAACCTTTGGTTCGATTGACCTTCGATTCAGAATGACCTTCGATTGGAGGATTTAGATTTTTAGGTTGGGAGTCAGGAAATTGAAAGGATTAGAAAGCAGAGAGAGAGAGAGAGGACTGGAGAGAACTGAAAGGAGATTTAGGTTTGGGTTGAAGCATATGAAATTGGAGTTAGCTTCGTCCCCGTTCCTCCGTGTTTTTTAACCTGACTTAAGTATATAAAGTTTTCTTTAAATAGTCACACGTGCCTAAAATCCGTATCTAAATATTGGGCTAAAATCATATTTAGATACGGGTGTATCATCGTGTCTAAATTACGGATTATATATTAGTCACATGAACATAAAACACCGTGTCTACAAAAATACAAAATTAGTCACGACATAAATTTTTTCCGTGACAATAATTTAATAGTCACGGTGAGCAAACCGTATCTAAATTCATAAATAAAAATAGTCACATTAACTACAAACCACCGTGACCAAAAAATTACATATCGATACTAGTCACGGTGAATCACCGTAACTAAACTTGACTACCTAATCCCGTGACCATTACCCTTGAAGAAATTTTTTTGTCACGAGTTTTTCTGCCACCGTGTCCCTTTAATTTTTCTCAACCGTGTCTAATTGTCATTTTTGTACTAGTGAAACCCCATGAGCACCGAACCCGTATGCTAAATTAGGAGGTTTCAAGTGTTACTGATGCGGACAACCAGGACATTATACTCATAATTTGACATTATAATAACTTAATATTTCAAAGAATTTTCTGAGTCATTACAGTATATTATACCCCGAAGTATACACCATTTTATCATTCGTACCCCGATGTTTAAACGCTCTAATCCCACTTCCCCAAGTACCGTTAAGTAAGCATAACTGACCCTTTTGTAATTTTCGGCCATTTAAACTTTGACACGTGGCCATTTTTCGGCGAATAAATTTACCAAAAGTCAGTTATGCTTACTTAACGATACTTGAAGTAGCAGAATGGGAGCGTTTAAACGTACGAATGATAAAATGGTGTATACTTCGAGATATAATATGCAATTAACCAATATTTATAAGAATTATTTTAGGATTTTCATTACCTTTCTTTCTTGTGTTTCTTTGTTCTTTCAATTCTTCCTCCATGATTCATGGTAGTACAACATATATATGTTCAACATGATCTCAAGTATACACAAAGTCTAATTATTTTTATAAAAAAAAAAATTAAACTTTAAAAATTTAGGGTTTATACCTAATTTTGTGTTTGTTTGCTTCATGACTTAGATCCTCTTGTTTCTCCTTGGTTGGGAATTTTTTTTTCTCACTTTTTCTCCTCCCTCTTAGCTGGTCCGACTCTCTCTCTTTCTCTCCATTTAGCTTTTATTTGATTTGGTAAAGTGGAGAAGAAAGGGAAAAAGGTTGGGTATACGTATTTATAGGCCTTTGTGGATAACTTCCCCATCCAAAATATCCCTTCTATATCCCTTATCTCCTTGGTGGCAGCCGAGCTTATCCTATCCCATAATGCTGCCCTCTTATATTTTTTTTTCTTTTTCTAGCTTTGTTGAGAATTTTCTAATGTTTGACTATTTGACCTCTTTTATCCCACTTGTTTTTGTTGCTTACTTGCTATATATATATATATATATATATATATATAGATGATGACACACACGTGTATTTATGTACACGTGATTTATACATGTAAACATACTTAGATTAATTGTAACATACTTGTTTAAATTGTATAAGTGTAATTGTATTAATTTTAAGCATCCTTGTTTTGTTTATATATATATATATATATATATATATATATATATATATATATGTATAATTGTGTTATTTATATATGTAAGTACACTTGAACTAAATTTTTATGTATGTATACTTGTATTTTATTTGGTATGGTTGAGTGTTTTTAAAGTGTTACATTTTTTTAATTCATTTTCTTTTATTAAACTTACTCAAATAATATATGTATTTATAATCAATTTTACACATATTTTTCAATAATCAAGAACAAAAATTTATACTTCAATAATAATTGCATTTATATTCACAAAATTTATTATAAGGATTTTCGAAATATTACATTGGCCCTCTCTTAACAATAAATATTTGTATGTATAAAATTTAAACATGTCAGTCAAATACGGTCAAAGCATATTTTAAGTCATTTAATATGCACATGTCACATTTTCAGCAATAAAACTCACTATATTTTAAATTTAGGGTTCATCGTAATTACTTAAAGATACTTTTCGGGGTCCATATCAGGATTAGGGGCCAAATTATAAAACGTGTGGAACTTGGAGGTACTAAATTGCTATATGAACACTTTAGCTACCATCATAAATAAAATAAATTAAAAAAAAGGTGAGAAAATGAAGAAAATTGCACAGTGAAACAATTATTTTTTGTTTCAACTCTCTCCGTTTTCTTGCTAACTATTATTTTCTTGATAACCTTTTAGCCCTAATTTAAGACTATATAAGGTACTAACCTGCCGCTCCTTTACTCCACCAAAGATGAATTTGCCCACGCCTCTTAGTCTCGTCCTTATTTCTTTCTTCCTCTAATATCTCTCTGTCTCTTTGAAGAATGTTTAGTTCTGTGAACATTTTCAGCCTCAGATTCTTTTATTTATTCTTTTAAGGTTAGAAAACTTAAACTCGTTTTCCATTGATTCTTTATTTGTTTAATGGTAGATTCACAATTTTTTGGGTTTCATTGCTTTGTAGAATTTGGGATTTTCATGAAATATTGCTTGTTTTGTTAATTTTAGTTTAGAGCAAAACTACTTGATATCTAAATTTTGAGTCTTTCATTACTTTGAATGTTTAGAATTTGGGATTTTCATGAAAAATTACTTGTTTTGTTAATTTTAATTCAAAGCAATATTAATTGATATCTCATTTGGATTTTTGGTGATATTAATATTAGTTCATAAAATGTTTGTATGAAACTTTAAAAACTCTAATTGTCCACTCTCCAAAGTTTTGATTTGCTGATCAGATAATTTTTCTTAAACTGGTTGCAATTAATACTCCATATGTCCTGATGAAATATATAGTACCCTTTTTGTATGGCGGAGGGTTTGACATATTATACATACGATATATGTGCCAATTTCTGACATTTTACAAAGGAACATTTTATGTTCTAGGGGTTATATTACTTGGTCTATTTGACTTAGTACAATTTCCAGCTATTCCCGGTTTCTTGAAATTTCTTTGAATTGTTTTTGTCGGTATTAGTTTTCAATGTGAGGATCTTAAATAATTTTAGATTTGTACCATGTTTTTCATATTGAGAAATTCAGATTTTCCTTGAGCTATAATAAAATGCTCTTGTTATTATCATAAAATCATAGAGGAAGGTTGTGTTATAGTTTCAATACTGTTTCTGAAATTTCTTTTGGCAGTTGCATACAAACTTCTGATTTGGAGTTTGTCTTAATTGACAGACTTGGATGTTTTTATTTATATACGAGGATGTGATGTATATAGCGACTGCAACAACTCTAGTTGTAGAAACCTAAACATAAATTTTGACTAACTTCAATTGTTTGAATTATTATTAGTCAAATTTTAATTCCATTTTTATCTAAATTATAGGTCGTTGTTCATCGCATTTCAATTTGCTTGCGGGAGAATTCAAGCTTGTTGCACTTATAGTAGCCAGTAGGGACCATCTGGTAAGTAATATATATAATTTGGTAATATAAATGTCTGGGAAAATATGATGTCTTAATGATCCAAAATGTCAAACTTTGGAAGTTAGATTCATATTTGAATTATATTAGTTGAGTAGAGTAATTAGTTTTGGGTGATATATGTTAAGTTTGTTTTGTGTGGCAAGAGTTGAATCATCGATAAAAGATCAATTACTTAGTACATATGCTTATTATTAAGTAATTGATCTTTTATCAATGATTCAGTAAATAATTTTTTTTAGGGGGGAGGGGAGTGGGGTGGGGTGGGGGTGTATATATAATCAGTAAATATTATTTTTTAATTTTTGTGGGGTGGGGTGGGGGTGTATATATAATCAGTAAATATTATTTTTTAATTTTTGTGGGGTGGGGTGGGGGTGTATACATAAATAGAAAAAAAAAAAAAATTTGAGTAGGGTGGGGGGGTGGGAGTGGGGGTGGGCTGGGCTTGGCCTGGCGAAGCGGGGCGGGGCGGGGGTGGTGTATACATAATTAGTAAATATTATTTTTTTTGAGGGGGTGGCGGGGTATATACATAATTAGTAAATATTATTTTATAAATCCAATTAAATGCTTTTAAAAATATTCAGATTCTATTTTTACAAGAAAAAAAATACATATTGTTAACATGTCTTTTTTTTTAATTTTTGCAAATACAAACATGTTTTTTACTAATAAAATAAAAATTAGTATGTAATTTTTTTTATAAAAATAGAATATGAATATTTTTATAAACATATTTTTTTGACTCTAATATTAGTCAAAAAAATATTTAGTCTGAAAACAATATAAAAAAAGTAGTTCAAAATAAACATAACGTTTTTGTAACAAAAAATTAAGTAGCATAAAAAAAAGTAGGAAAGAAAAGAAATAATGATAGCGAAGAGAGGATGGGAATGAGGTTGGCTAGAAATGAAATAAACCCGCCCATTTAGAAAGGAATGAAAAATGATTTTTAGATTTGGAAGGGAATAACTAAAGGAATAGAATGATCATTCCAATTGACTAACCAAATATGTTTTAAATCTTTTCATAAGGAATGGTTATTCCATTCCCATGTCATTCTATTCCATTCTCACTAACCAAACACAACATTAAGGTATGGATGCTTCTATTTTTTTCTAGTGGGGAATATATATATATATTTTTTATTTTCTCCATATCATACGGACATAAAAAGTTTTGGATCAATGTAATTGCATTATTGGTAGAATCTTGATATTTGAGGATAATACTTGTAAACCTTAAAAAAAAGCATTTAAAACTAGTTTAAAAGGGGATGATATTTGCAACTCGTTGATACTCTAGTGCTATGTTTGGATTAGAGTAATGAAGGTAGGAATGGAATGACTCATTCATATGGAATGAAAAAAATTGTGTTTGATTGCGATTAGAATGAAAAAATTGTGTTTGGTTCTTTGGGGGAGGGAGAACATATGGAATGAATCATTTCATCCTTCCATTCTTTCAATCCAAACGTAGCATAGGGGTGATAGTTTTATAATTTTGGAATGAAAGAATTGTCAAAATGAGAAATGTTTCTTCCATTTTCATTTAACTGAAACTATAATATATAGTTGCTTCTTCTTCTTCAAGTAGAATAGATCCAGAAAGAATATAAGGAATTAGAAGTGGTAACTAAGGGATTTTATAATTGGTAAACTTAAACAAATTTAAAAAAAAATTAATGGAAAGTTTGAATTTCCGAGCATATATGCAACTTTTGAATTGAAGGAATGAAATTAATAAATAAAAAAAATAGAGAAGTAAATGGAGAATGAAATGATCATATTTTAAGCTTACTGCTTCTGTTTGTTTTCCTGTATATTCTCTTACTCTAACTTCTGTTTGGAAACTTAACTCATTTGGTATTTCCATTGTTGCTAGTATCATTATAAAGAAAAAAAATTGTACTGCTAGTAAGCAAAATTACTGAGATTTTGACACACACACACATATATATATATATACAAAACTGAAAATGAAGCAAAACAAGAAACGTAATTAAAATCGTGCAAGTGGTAACAATATTGTTGTCATATTTATATGTGATTTTTGATAACCTGCAGGCCAGACCACATTATGAGTTCAATTAGGGATACGTTGGCCAAAGCATTAAAAGAATCAATGAAGTCCTCAAATGAGCTTGAGCTGAAGAGGGAGGGGTGTTGATCATGTGGAACCCCGAATGCCTTGTTATTCCAGCAGAACCGTAAACAGGGTTTTTATGTAGGTTTATTGAAGACTTTGAAGACTTTAGTATAGGATCTTAAAATTAAGATTGATAGGTTTGTTGTATATTGAGCAACGTAATTCTATGTAGTCATAATCCAAATCTTTAATTTTGGATCCGTCACTGATGTAATTGTATATAGGTATTAATTGAGTTTAAGTTTATAAACAACATAAAAACAAAGTACATGTCTACAAGGGGCATGCACATTCCAGACATTACAAAGATACCTCCTAAAAAAATAAAAACAAAAAATAGACCTAGTTCAAATGGCAAGAAAAGCCAAATAAAATAAACATATAAGATCCAAGCACCTAGCATGTTGGTAGTAAACCATAATAATGTATTACTCCCTCTGTCCATTAATATAAGACTTTTTAGAATTGTGCACAAGCATTAAGAAAATGATTGTATAACATTAAATATAATATCAAATATTTATATTGTCCTTATATTGGAAAAAGAGATTATTATTTATTGGGCAAAAAATAGTAAGAAAACCAAAGTTATATTTAATACTTGGGGTAATATTAAAAACTAAGCAATTAATGTTTACTTGGAATTCTAAAACGTCATATATTAAGGGACAAAAAAACTTATCTAAAACGTCTTATATTAAGGGATGGAGGGAGTATATATTATTGGCATTACTCCATAAGGACCATGATCAACATAGTAATAAGGTAATTTGAATATTTCACATCATCATATATAGTACATACCCCATTGTATACTCCTTTCAATACGATTCACCATGCTTAGCTAATTTGTCTGCCTTATAGTTTGCCGACCTCCTGACTATATTAGTTGACTATTCTACTTATCCACGAATCAGTTACATCCATTTTTATTGATTTCCAGCAAACCAAACTGCTTTATGAATCTCTAAGAACTAAGAAGTCTACAACTAATTTTTAAGATAATCAATTACATTCTTATCCACTTGGAAGGCCTTAGCAAGAACATCAGAACTGATCAAAGGTTTTGAACCAAAAATAGCATCGCTTATAGTAATCCAACCGGGATTTTGGCATCTCAAGATAGATATAGAAACAGCATCTCCATATCCGATATTTTGTTGGAAATGAACAAGACCCATCGGAAAGAGAAACACATCACCCTTTTGTAGGATCTTCGAGATGAGCCTATTTTCTGGATTGGGGGTCACAAATCCAACATAGATCTTCCCTTCTAAAACTGTTAGCATTTCACTTGCACGAGGGTGTATGTGTGGAGGAACAACACCTTGGGGTGCATAGTCAATGCGCGCCATTGAGATACCTAGAGTGTTTAAGTCCTGGTATTTGAGTTGTGGTAACTAGGGTTACCCCAGAACCAAGAGAATTTGATGTGTTACTAGCCATATGAAACTCACTAATGAAAAAATGATCAGCTGTTGCAAGCTTTGAGTCGATGCAAGCATAATCAAAATTCACTTGTGCTGCCATAATGAAAAATATATATATGTTAGAAGCAAACACAGTTTGACAAGATCTTGATTTTAGGCCGCTCACAATGGACAGTCCATTTCGGTAGTCTACAGAAACAAGTAGCATTTTATATAACAAAGAGTTACAATTTTATAATACATGTATAACAAAGTATCTGAAATACAATTTCTCCTATATAAATCCAACTTATTTTTGTAAATTGTTCATTTTTAACTGTCTGAAATCAGGATCTAGTTTTACAGTAATAAGAATTAATTGAGTGTAGTTGCATCCTTACTTGAGGTAGAAAGGTCTGCAGCGCAAAAATCTTGTATAGAATAACACTTGTACGCGACGACTTGAGTACAAGTGATAGCAAAAAAGCTCAATAAGATGATATGGTATGCCATCCTTGTTTTCTTAGCTCTCTTAAATTACTATGAAGTGTACGTAGTTTCAGAGACAGTAAGGAAAAACTATCTCTCCGTTTTGATATAAAATGTAAAGGAGTAGTTATATTTAACTTACTTGAAGAATGAAAAAATAATTAGTAGGACAACCTGCCGTCTTAAGTTGTCTGGCATGTTCACGAAATCTTATCATGCTTGTCAAGCATGTAATTTATATTCTGTTGATAAAAAAGAACACAGATGTTTGTGAAAACATTATATTTTGCCGTCTTTGAAGGTAGATTCAGTCAAAACTTTGTCCAATTTATGCTTCATAGTGTCATTTATCAACCAAAAAAATATGAGTTACCAAAAAACAATTTGTGGACCCAAGTGCAAATTAGGGTTCACATGACCTAATTGAATTAAATGTATAAATTAGGGTTCGCAATGACCTAATTAAATGAAGATGGAAAAGCAGGAAATAAATGTGCTAGACCCGAGAGAAACCTCCATGTGTCCCGAGGCAGAAGACTCGTAGGAGGCGACTCATTTTGGGAATTGATTGAGGGATTTGATTGATGGCTAGAAGGACAGGACGATATGAACATTATTCTAATGATTGAAGGGTATTTCTGAAATTTACCTGAAGACATGTGTCTGACATGTGACTACTTAAGTTTTAGGAAACTCTATAAATACCCCTTCCATTCTATGAAGGAGGGGACCTCTTGAAGCTGATTGGAATAAAAAGGTTATTCAACCTTGTATTATTCATAAGTAAATGAGAGACAGTTCGGAATTTAGAGAACTTGTCCACATATGAATAATTCCATAATACTTGCTCAATGAAGAGTAAGATTTAGATACTTGTCTTGTTTGTAGAATATTGATAAAATTCATCTTAACTTTATTCTCACAGAGCCTACACAATAATATTTGCATTTATAAGTATATTAGCCAAATATCAAAGTCACATAGCTTATATGCTCACATATCCCATAATCACATTGATTATATTTTTAGTTTGTATTTCTACTTTTTTAGATATTTCTATACATTTTTCAAATACCTCATCCATGTTTTTATAATAGTCATTTCTCTCTTTAATAAGGTTTGACATAATCCCAGTTCATAAATCTCATATAATTTCTGTGACGCCCCCAAATTCAGGTACATGAAACCTGAACTTGGTGCTACACGTTATCATTTCTTTGAGCGAAATAATAATAGAATATAAATGAACAAACAAACTTAATTTACATATCAGAGTTGTCTAATCCCAGGTACACGACCTTTAAAACATTCATTACATGATAAATAGTAAATATTATCGTCTTAATAAAGTCTAATTATTATACAAAATACCATAAAATTTATTCTTGCAGCTTTTCTTTTCCTTTGTTTTTGACAGAGCCTTCTGGTTGATCACGCTTAGCTGAAAATATTTAATTTAAAGCAAGAATGAGCATTCAATTGCCCAGCAAGTAATAGCAGTTAATAAACTTTAGCTGAAAGAAGTAAATATTTTTTTTGAGGTATACTTCTACAACGAATCAATAGTTTTGAAGTCTTTCGAAACATATCTTAATAACATATCAAATCGTTTAAAATTTTAAAACGACGTAGTAACTATAAATGCTGAGCAGTCAATGGACCATGAACTTTTATTTTTCATTTTTGAAAAGGTTTAAATAGAAATTCATCTGCAAACCGCTCTGGTCTTATGGACATGTAGGGTGATCAGCCCCGTTTTGTCCTGTATTGATCAATACTATCTGTTTGAACGATAAATCGTTCACTCTGTTCGCCTTGGGCACATAAATAATTTTTCCATTAAGAGTTGTTCATACTTAGTCTGGAGTCCTAACTAATCAATTCAGTAGGACGACTTCATCATAATCAATACTATTCAACAGTACAATTCGAACTATGTCTAGCCGATTCAAATAGCTTAGACAGTCATAAATACCTACCGAAGTTTAATAGTATGTAACATAATTTGTCATATCAAATCATTTCAAGTTCAAGAGTTCTTGTAGGAATACAACAATTTACACAAGTGGGGACACTTGTATAATAACAGACAATAATGAGATATTAATAAGAAATAAACGAATCAAGGATATCATTACGGATATGAATAATTAACCATAATTATTTATGAACATACTTTTAGCTTACTGAGATCCATCGCATAAAATAAATGCAAAGAATAGAGATACTTGATCAATAAAAAATTGAGTAAAGAAACTTGCTTACAAAGATTCATTGCAATAATTAGGATACTTGCTTAATATAAATTTGAGTAAGGTTAGGGTACTTGCCTTGATAGCTGATTACTGCTACGTATACGCTTTTATCTTTAATATGAAGTCCTATCATCAGTAAAATTATTCTTTTAATTAGAATAATACAACTTAACACATAATATTGCTTAAACATGTTGTCACATAGTCATATCAGTCATGAAAACACATAAGAACATATACCTAGTCAAACTATGTCAATTTGGTTTGAGTTCGGTATCGTTTCGGCTTTCCGATTGCATTATCGGATAATTAACAAATTTATTTTTGATGAAATTTTGTTCAAGAACTTAAATATTATATTAGATAATTTAATTATCATTTATAATATTTTTCAAACATTAAAATCATTTATAATGATTTTTCAAACACTTATATCATTTTAATGAATTAATTGTTAAATAATTTTATTATCATTAATATTTAAATAATTTAAAATATTAATAAATTTCATGTCAACACTTTAAAAGTTATTTATTATAACCTGAAAATATTTTTAAAACCTTAATATTACCTTTAAATGATTTTTAAGACATTAAAATTATTTTTAAATAATTACCATTAATATTAAAATATTAATGTATTTTATTTCCAAATATTAAAAGTTATTTATTATAACTTAAAACATTTTTAAAACATTAAAATTACTTTCAAATGATTTTTAAAGTATTAAAATTATTTTTAAATAATTACCGTTAATATTAAAATATTAATGTTATTCATATCAAAATATTAAAAGTTATTTATTATAATTTCAAATATTTATTTAAACTTAAAATATTTATTTAAACTTTACATGATTTATAAAGCATTAAAATTATTTTTAAATAATTTATTTAGTACAATTATTAAATAACTTTATTATCATTAATATTAAAATATTAATGAAATTCTTATCAAAATATTATAAGTTATTTATTATAACTTATAATACTTTTAAAACTTTAATATCATTTAAATAATTTTTAAAATATTAAAACTATTTTTAACTAATTTATTTAATATAATTATAATATAAATTTATTATCATTAATATTAAAATATTAATGACATTTATCTCAAAATATTAAAAGTCAATTATTATAACTTAAAATATTTTTTAATACTTTAATATCATTTAAAATGATTTTTAATATATTAAAATCATTTTTAACTTATTTATTTAATATAATTATTAAATAAATTTAATATCATTAATATTTAATTAAATTAAAATATTAATAAAATTTATGTTAAAATATTAAAAGTTAATTTTTATAACTTAAAATAATTTTTAAAATTATTTTATGAATTTTAATAATTAATTTTTATTTATTTTAATTAATATAATTATATTTAAATAATATGTCCGTCGCTAAAGGACTATCGCGACAGAAAGTGTCGCTATAGGTGTTCTTAAGCAGTCAAGAACAGCCCTTAGGTACCTAGTTTGACTGCATATAATTCTTTGTTCATGATTTTTCTGGGCATGAGAGTGCTTCAGTGGTGTTCTACTTATGTAATACTACAAGTGTATATCAATTTCTAGGTCTAACTATATCATATGAAGAAGATATAAGAGATCAAACTAGCTGTCAGAGCTGTTCTTCATTTTCTGGAATTTTCAGAAAATGAAAATAGTGTGAGGGGTCAATTTGTGGCTTTAATAACTTGGATTCTGAGCTATGTTTGTGTTAAAGTGCTACACTTGTGTAGTATATATGTCAATGTACAAATATAATCCACTTATGTAGCTTAACAACATCGCAGAAACAAGATCTAACTTGGTCAAAGTATATGTCAGAAGTTCTTGAATTTTCTAGAATTTCCAGAAATTCATATTTTCAGTTTGGTCAACCCATATTTGACCATGAATATCTTTCATCCTAGTTATGATTTAAGTGTTATAGTGTCATGGTTTTGTAGTCTATATGTCAGAGTATAAAAGTGATACACTTACATGGCATAACAACATAACATGAAAAAGATCCAAGCCTTCAAACTTCCTGTCAGACCCTTTTTTGGGTTTCTGGGTTTTTCAGAAATGGTTTCCATGACTGGTCAACCATGTTTGACCATTAATAACTTTCTATCTAGACATGATATGATCGTGATTCCACTTGCAGTGTACTAACATCATGGCATAGAACACATACAAACACATAACATAACATATCATGAATAGGGTGAGATCTATAGGCCCCGACTTTGGGCTGTCAGACAACATTTTTAGAATTTTTCCAATTTTCAAAAATTTTAATTTTCGTGCATCTAGATGTTATGTAAATGTTATTTCTCAACCCAGATCACTTATTAACACTACATACAACATATTTAAACACTTAATCATAATATCTAACGAAAAATTAAAGATCTAGTTTGGTTAGGGTTTTATACCTTTTCTTTCTAAATCTTTGATTTCTGTTCCTTTGATCTGTTCTTGGGTTGTGTATGGGATGTTTTGTGCTTGTTAGAAACTGATCTTGAGAGTAATTTTCGTGGGTCTTAGAGAGAGAAAGAACTTGGCTTGTGTGTAAAAAAAATAATTGAAGTGTGCTTTCTTTTTCTTTCTTTAATTGCTATACATTTGATTCATTGAACTTGGTTGTGCTAGGTGTCAATATCCAGCTGATACATCAGATTTAAACATGTGAGAATATCTTGGCATTGATGAGGCAATATTATGGCAAGATTTACAAGTTATCTCATTAAAATAAATCCAAAAAGGTTATTATAGTAAATTAATAAATCATTTTAAGGGCATCTTTGTCCATGAGGCATACTTCTAGGGTTTAACCCTTAGGTTTTAACCCTTAGGGTTTTCCGAATAATTTCTAGAGTTTGTAAACTTAAGTTTAGGGTTTCATAAAAAATTAATTAGAACAGACTAATTAAAAATTAGGGTTTTCAAATAATAATTAGGGTTTTTATTTGAAAATTAAGGTTTCTTGTTATTATTAGGGTTCCCAAATTATGAATTAGGATTTTTTAATCATTTTTTTAATCACATAATACACACACTTTTATTTAAATACAAACATAATCAATTATTATGTTTAATATTTAAATAAAATACAATAAATAAATTCTTAACTTATATTCATATAATTATGTCAATAATCATATTTATAATTAAAATCTATAACCATAAATCATATTAATATACTTACATATATTTGAATACAAATATAATTAATAATCACACTTAATATTCAAATTCCTTAAGAAAATAATTTGTTATTATTCATAACATAATTATACTTTCCTTTTAAATACCATTATACAATAATTGTATAATTCATGAAATTTCATAACATAGATCAAAAATTAGGGTTTTGATCTATAATTACACTTTACCTTAAATATCATTATTAATTAAGTTAAAATAATTAACTTAACTAATCTTGATAAATTCATATAATAAAATAATTATTATAATAATTCTAAGAATTACTTCATATATTATTTAAATAATATATTAATCATATTTTCATGAAAAATACATATTAAAATATTTTCACTATAAAATTAATTTATTATACGAATATAATTTATAATAATCAACAATTCCTTTTTGAAAAATTTATTTGAAATCACTTATGCAATAAATAAATATATTTATCACATTTACACATATGTTTTACCTTGCACATATTCTCACATTTATTTTGATAAACATATTATATATTAAAAAAAAATTATACGCAAAATTTCTTATTTAATTGTATCGAAAATATTGGGTTATTACAATTTCAATTCATATTCCTTTTGTATCTTACCATATATGAATATGTCAAACTTTCCTTCATAACTTAAGTATTCAAGTTGAATACAAGATATTTCATAACTTGATTATGATTATAGTTCCATTATAACACACTAATGCAATAGCTATTTTGTTTTCCTTCATTAAATTAAAACAACATTTGATTGGTCAAGTGTATCTATAGCAGCCCTCTTTATTACCCAACAACTCAATGGCATAGCTTAGTGTGGTTTAGTAGCCCTTTGTTGACTTTCTGTGTTGCCCGTGGGGCTTAGCTGAGCATGGTGTGGCCATGCAGCCCCCAACCGAGCCTACCAGCCCACACTCTTGCAATACCTCAATTAGTTAGCTTTATCTTATAAATTGTTAATCCATTATAGTTCCCATATACACATTCAATTACATTGAATTCTTTTTAAAATTAAACCACCCTTTACGGTTAAATCTTCAATTTACACCATAAAACGAAATTTGATTCTCCCAAACTGTCAAAGCAACCTCACTCCCTTACTTCACATAATTTCCTTTTCTAACTTACTAATTCAGTTGCGAAGAACTTTTGGTAATTGGAAATGATATAACCACCTATTAGAATAACCCATAAATTATAGCAAAAACGTAGGCCATATGAACCAAAATGTTTGTCAAGCCAGCCCTTGCTATTGCGAATTGAAGAATGCTGCTGCCAATGGCAGCAGTTCCTCTCACTTAGCTTCCATTTCTCTAATTTTTTATCATACAACATAATCACTTTCATATGTTGAATTCTTAGGGTTCATATAGGTGATATATTCATATATTTATAAAAATATTAACCAACTTATTTGGGACAGCCCAACTGTGCCAGCCGAGAGCTCAAGAAAGCCTCCCAGCCCAGCACAACTGCCGTTGCTGTCTATTGCTGCCGGTGCACGCTGCTACCTCTGCAATAGCTTTTTCTGAAAGTAGTATGCATACAAGCCAATCATGTATGATGATAAAGCATATACTTTAGAGGCAATCTTATTTATTTATTAATAAAAATATTCATTTATTAAAGGCATTTAATTATCTACATGGTGCTGTTTTTATAATATGTAAATAACCCATAGTTTTAAGCAATGCTTTTAGAATCATGATGATGATCATGCCAATGAGATCTAAATTCTTAGAAAGCTCTAAAACTAAAATAGTTCCTAATCATGGGATTACTAAAAAGGGGATTAGTAAATCCGATAGATTAGTACATATGTTGCTTGCTCATTAGATGATAGGATGATTCATAATCATTTGTGTGGAGACACTAAAGCAGTATGTAGGTGCTTATTGGAGAATAAGTTCACTGAACGTGACTCGCTATGGAATACCTAATGGAGTTTTACTCGCCTGCCAATAGGAATTCCTAATGATTAGTACAAGTGATCCTTGGACTTGAGATCATCATAGTATCTTGTATGTAATGAATTATACTTTGACTTATTCCTTAAAGCCCTTTAGGGTATATAAAAGGGTATGCTTGGGTATAATGAGTTACATATGAGACAATGAATGATCAATAAAGAATCTACCACCTCTAGTAAAGGAGGAGATATGTCCTATGTGATTCGTTAAATGACAACCCAGGAATCCTTGGCCAAGGAAAATGAAATTAGAAAGGAGTTTCTAATTTACATTATTTGGAGTTGTGCATTTTCTAATCGAAATACATATAATTAAAAAATAAGACTTGACAGTAAATTCATGTCTTATATTAATTGGGACATTGTATGGTGGAAGGATTGAATTGTATGGTAACTATTTACTCACAGGTTCTTTTATGATTAATGTTGAAATCTATATTATCTGGAAAGTCGTTGATCGCTAGGGAGGCTTATCCCTATTGTAGAATAAATATTATTTATTTAAATAGATTATTAGTTTAATTTATTTATTTAAATAAGATTAGAATTGTTCTAATTGATTTATTCACAACCGGTTTAATATGGAG